>BSBM01000091.1:18587500-18627500 GCA_027924585.1 Larix kaempferi
GGGATATGTTTCAGCCAACTGTACGAGTGGAAGAGATCTTATGAGCTATGGACTGATTGATGTTTTGTTTAAACTCTGGTTAGAAGAATTTATTGAAGCAAACAGGAAAGGTTTGACAACATCTGTGACATCTAGAAGAGTTCTATCAAGGATGATTGTGTTCTTGATGAAGAAGTTGTGAAGTCTTAGAAAAGAATAAATAGGGGAAGAACCTAAGAATCCAACAAAGGTTGGACCAGAAGAGGACAAGTTGCATGTTCTCATAGAAGAAGTGGATCTATAGAAGCCAAGAGGAGCAAAGGAGTTGCTCAAGAGGTTCTAGAGGAAAGAACCAATAATACCAAAAGGACAAGCTCAAGGAGAGATAGCTTGTTGAGGTATTGTGGAAGGTATGAAGACTTGCTGAGAGAAGGCTTGGGAGCAGTCCACAGGTGAACAAGATGAAGGTCACAAAGAAAGTAAAAAAGGAGAGAGAGACGATGACTATTGAAGGTCATTGTAGAGGTTGAGAGGAAATCCACAATAGAAGAAAAGATGTGAAAGCTGAGGGTATCAAGAGTATGAAAAAGAATTAGTTGACATAGGATTGCAACTATTTCATTTGGAGAAGCTGCTACAGAAGGAATACCAGAGGTATGGTTGGATAATGAAGAAGCAAAAAGTGAGATGGCCTTCACTACAAGTGAAACTAGAGAAAGAAATGTTTTCTAGATTGAAGGAAGAACTCAGGAAAGCTGAGTCTGAGATGGAAATTTCATATTGTGAACTAGAACAGGGAAGCATCCTTGGAGAGGAAGATGAAGTAGATATTGTAGATGAATTTTTGAACTCACTGATAAGTTTAGACTTACATGAAGATGATGTGGATGAAACTCCAGATGTGGAGTATATTGTTTTTGAATGCAATGCTTTTTGTATGAATGCATGTATTGAAGAATACTTAAGTAATGTGTTTATGTAGGGAGGAACTGAACAGTCATCTTGGACTATCAATGATAATCAAGGAGGAGGAGAAATGATTTTCAAAAGCATGAAAACAGAAGGTGATTTTGTTGTAAAGGAGGATGAATATTGTATACAGCATGTAGCTCAGACTATAGGGAAGATGGAGTTTGGTGATGAAATAAAGCTGCTGAAGGGGATGACTAAGATAGGATATGTATTCAAGGACAATGAAGATGGGAAGAAGAGACGAATTGAAGGTCTCATGAACTCTTTGCAGAGTTCAGATCAACAAATGAATGTACTGACAGAGAAATCAATGATGGATAGAGAGCCTAATGTTTCTAAAACTAGTGAATTGTGTGTATTTACAGGTGATGAATATAATGAGGCTATCATGAAGGTGAAGGAAGAAAAATTAATGTACCCTTACCTCCCTGAAAGTATGAAAAGTCAAAATATTGCTCTGAAGATGGAGGCTGAGACAACATGGTCTCATAAAAACAACTAAGAGGAAGAACATACATCATTGGGCAAAGAGACTGCTGGAAGACACTTAGAAAGGATTGTTGTTGCACAGAACAAGGAAGATTTGGCTTACAAGAATGGTCAACAAAACATTGAAGATAAGCATTCAGTTGTGATGCTTACAAGATGGAATGAAGAAATTAAGTTGTTGGAAGAATTGATGAAGAAATAGAATTTAGGGAAAAGAGGAAGTCCAACTAGAGAAAAGAAGCATATTTCAAAGAATATTATAGTAAAGGAGAGGTGCCCATAGAGTATGAGTTCAATGAGTTTGCAGGTACAACTCAAAATGATTCTAGGAGGCAGATCATGATGTCAAATGAAAATGGAATGAGAGAATATGAGAGTAAGAATCCTGAAGACATAAGGATGTAGCAGATAATGGAAAACAATAACATAATTTAGCCAAAGGATAGACTAGACAATGAAATTGAAGAAATGAGGATATTGATGATGAAGATGTCTCAGAGAATACATGAAGAAATAATGAAGATTTGCATCAACAGAGCAAATAAGCAGAGTAGCAATAGAAGACAAGTAATAGAAGAAGACTGCAGAAGCAAGGCTAGTAGAGCATTAGAAAGTATGGAATCCAAGAGAAGTATATCCAACAACAAGAATATATGACAACCATGAAGCAACTGGACAACTTCAGCACAATGTATGGGATCCAAGTGTATTGAAGATTGAAAGTTATGACCAGGAGGTCGTATTTATTTCTTCCTGGGGAGTCTAATGCATTAGCATCCTGCTCTCCATCCAAGTATAATGTTTGGTCATACCTTAGGGTCTTGACATTTACCTAAGTAGAGGTCTTATGATGCAATATCGTAAATATTGTTATGTTTTAAGCATGTTTCGAGATAGGGGATGAGTCATTAATGTGCTAAGTCATTTGGATTAGTCATGTAACCAAGTACTCGAATAGTGGAAGCATTTGTTGAAGCATTAGATGGATGTTTGATGAGTCATAGAGATAGGATAAGGACATTGCAAATCTTAGATTACAGTTGCAGCAAGATAGGAATTGTTGAGTGTATTATGGATATGAAATAGAATTGGTTTCAAAGTTATGTTTGTATAAATGTGTAAACCTACAAGGCATAGAGGATCCAGATAGCCATATAGCCAGGGCAGCCAGGGAGAGAGTCAAATGATGTGTATCTGGAAAGGGTCTCCAAACAATGTAAATCAGGCCTAAGCTGATTAGAACACGGGATTGGGATCGATATGAATGTACAGGTTCTTTGTGTCGAATGAAGGGAATCCTATTTCAACATATCTCTGTGTAAATGCAATTCATTCTATGTATATGTTTCTGTGGGTATCGAATGATTAATGAACCTATTAATTGTGTGACAAATCTGTGTGTATGTAGTAGCCCAAAATTGGGATTTAGAGGATGGAATGTCGCAGAGGAGGTATTATCGGTCTCTGTGCATGAATGCATGAGTGAGTGTGATAATTTGTAGAATAAACCTTGGAAGGGTCGAGGCTCAGTATATTCAAATCCACAGAAGTGAATTTCAGGGTTTGAATGGGGTGAGAATGTGAACTCGAGTCGAAGTTTAAGAAGTGATGTGAAGATCTAGTGAAGAAGATTGGATCTGGATGAAGGTCGAGTTTGATTGATCGATTCCCTGATCAATCAACAGAAAAATTGTATAGTTGTAGTCGGTTCAATTAGCATATGTTGGATGATTTAGCTTAAAATCCAAAAAGAAGATCGATGGCGGGTAAAGGATCCGCAAAGTGAACATGCATGGGAGCTAACATTTCCACAAACCGATGTGGAGTGTTTCGCTTTGATCATAGATCAACGGACAAGATCAAATCCGCAAGGGATCGAGGGTTGATACAGTCTTCTCTAGGGCGAAGAAGCTGAAGATTTAATGGTGAGAGTTTGCGGAAGTCACATTGCAGAAGAGTTTTATGGAAATCATTTCAAGAAATTACGAAAAGCACACCCGCAACCCGCAATCTGCAATTGCGGAAAGGAGGCATCTGCATTAGGGAAGGGAGACATATATCCACATTGCGGAAGTGAGAATTGCATAAAGGAATTTGCAGAAGGGCTCATTGCGGAAAGACAATTGCGGGAAGGTGACTGCGGAAAGATCATTGTGGAAGGATGCACATAATTTCGGAAAGAAGATGTTTCGATAAGGCTGTTGCAGAAAGTTAATTATGACACGCAGAACATTGCAAAAGGCCTATTTTGAAGGTAAGGGCCACAATTGAGAAGGACTTAGCTAGTTTTTAGCTAAGTTTAGTGGTTTGATTTCAGAGAATCACAATATTTCCTGGGGGAAGCTGATTGGATTGGCTTTTGTCATTCCCACCTGCATTAGGATGAAGACGATGATGATGAAGATGATGATGATGATGATGATGCTAATGGTGATGATGACGATGATGATAATGACGACGGTGATGAAGATGTTGATGATGATGATGATGATGATGATGATGATGATGATGATGATGATGATGATGATGATGATGATGATGATGAATTTGATGATGATGATGATGATGACGATGATGAGGATGAGGATGAGGATGAGGATGAGGATGAGGATAACGATGAGGATGATGATGAGGGGGATGAGGATGATGATGATGATGATGAGGATGGTGATGAGGATGGTGATGATGACGATGACAACCATGATGATGAAGATGATGAAGATGATGAAGATGATGATGATGATGAAGATGATGATGATGAAGATGATGTGATTATGAATATGATGATGATGGTGGTGATGATGATGATGATAATGATAATGATGATGATGATGATGATGATGATGACGATGATGATGATGATGATGATGATGATGATGATGATAATTATGATGACGATGATGACAACGGCGATGATAATGATGATGATGATGATGAGGATGAGGATGAGGATGAGGATGATGATGATGAGGAGGAGGAGTTGGATGAGGATGATGATGATGATGAAGATGGTGATGATGAAGACAACGATGATGATAAAGATGTTGAAGATGGTGATGATTATGAAGATGATGATGATGAAGATGATGATGTTGAAGATGATGATGATGACGATGATGATGATGATGATGATGATGATGATGATGATGTTGATGATGATGACGACAATGAAGACAATGGATACGACAATGAGGAGGAGGAGGCGGAGGACGAGGAGGAGGAGGAGAAGGAGGAGGAGGAGGATCAGGATCAGGATGATGATGATGATAATGATGATGGGGATGAAAACGACAATGATGATGATGAAGATGATGAAAATGATGAAGATGATGAATATTATGATGATGATGATGAAGATGATGATGAAGATGATGACGACGACAACGACGATGACGACGACGACAACGACGACGACGATGATGATGATGATGATGATGATGATAATGATGATGACGATGATGACAATGGTAAATATGATTGTGATGATGATGATGAAAATGATGATGATGAAGATGATGAAGATGATGAAGATGATGACGATGATGATGATGATGATGATGATGATGCTAATGATGATGATGATGACAATGGAAATGATGATGATGATGAGGATGATGATGATGATAATTATCATGTAACATACTAAATAGAAAATGACAAAACTAAATAATTTAAAGATAATAAATTATGAAAAAATATATACTCACATACCTTCTAGATTCCAACATTGCTACAATTTCATTGATATTCTTGTTCATCTAACTCAACATTTGTATCATCATCTAGTTCAAAATTGCTATCATTGAAAGGATCGCTCATATAAGCATCATCATCAACGTCATTTTTGGTTATATATTCATCATCAATATAATCACTGACTACTTCATTATCTGCTACATCATTTGGATGATCAAATTCTTGATCAAATTATTCATCTGACACATCTATGTTGGAGGTCAACTGCTCCTAGTCTGCATCACCTTCTTCCTCAACATTGTCTTCATCCTCTGCATTATACTTAATCGGTCTTCCTCTTGGATTATATCTAACAATGTACGACTAACTTGCTTTACCTGGCACCTTCGAGTAAAAGACCTGCTCACATTGACCTGGAAGAACATATGGCTCTGTACCTGGTCCAAGTGCTCCTGTATTAACCATGGTAAATCCATTGGCATGCTCAATAACAGTTCTTTCGGGATCACATTAATTTATTCATATCCTATACCATTTAACCTCAAACGGAACTACTTTAAAGGAATTAATGTCACACTCAATTATATCTTCCAAATAACCATAGTACCTATTTCCATATACTTCTAGATGCTTTTCATTTCTAGAGGAAACATTGGTGACTTGAAAAACTGTAGTTATCCCACAATCAAATGTTTTCTTCCTATCATCCAACTTTTTGATGTGAAATTTACAACCATTGCACCACATAGCCTTGTGGTGTATCAATTGCATCATGCCCAACTCAGTAGATAAATATATAAGAAGAAATAGATGAAATAAATACATTGATACAATGGGAAACAATGAAAAAAATGAGTAGGGTAAATATACTTTCCTTTTAATCTTTTAAAACACATGCTAAATCAATTTCCATTTGCGTAAGTTCACCGGGATATTATTCTCGATAATGATGCCTTGTTTTAATCAATTTACTAACCCCTTCCCATGATAAGGTACCATAGAAATCTTTACATCATTCTATCCATTCCTCCATCCAATCAAGATTGTTTGCAATGTATAAATGTCGTGCATCACACACACGACCAACTATATGAAAAAATAATAATTAAGAATTGTAAATTAGCTATCATTAAAGGAAATTAAGTTTACCTTAAAATACTGATGGAATAATAAAAATTACATGAGTATTATATAAATATATATATCAAATTGGTAGGGAAAGAAACTAGGTTCTAAGAGTCACTTTGTTGATATGAACTCGATGGCCATGGTTCCTTCCATGGCTGCCACCCCCTTTTCTTATTTTTATACCTGCCTTAGACAATTGATGACATTTTTTTTACAGATTCTCTCTATGATTAGTGTAGTGGCGGCGACTCCGCGCGGCGTCACATTGGATTAACAGGCTCTTTCTGCATTGCGGCGGAGGTTTTCTATGCATACAAGTGGTGGCATGTTTTACGTGACAATGGCAGTGGTATTGGTACTTATCATGGTGCTGGCGACAACATGCTGGATGGATCATGTTGGGCTCCTACTAGTGGTGGAAACTACATTTTCGGAGGTGGCCTCTCCGCGGGCTCCTTCCTCTCGTGGATGTCAATGGAGGTGCTGGTTATAGAGGCTTGTTCATCCGGTGGTGACGTCAAGCAGAGGGCCTCCCACAGTGTCATGGATCCTGATTTAGTGGCCCTGATACCACCTTCTTGCGTGGGGACTGTCATCATTGCGTCTTGGAAGATCGCTTATTTGAGGAAGCTCTTTCTTAGGATATTTTCGTTCGGTGAGGTGGATGAATCTTTGCGTTGTGACCCATTTCTCCGCAGGATTCTCTTGCATAACAGTGGTGGCGATGTTGGTTTTGTTGAGGGTTTTCATTTGGATGATCATTCACAGCGTGGGGGCATCCGCGACAGACTATCGATGGTTTAGCACTCCCTGAGCGCTCATGAGGCTCCTTCTTTCACATGGAGGAGGCGACAGTCTACCTAGGGAGATGAAACTTGTTGGTTGTCCCCGGTGCAATGGTGTTTGGCGGCTCCTTCAGTAACCGGTGGTTTCAATCCTTGTATATTTACTTCAGCTCTTTATGAGTTAGCTTCTTCATTGTATATGGATTTCTTGGTTTCCCTGCTACAGGGTTTTGTTATTGGGTTTGGGGGTGCTTTGGTACTTGCAGTTACCTTTTATATGAAACTGAAAAGCAATTTCTAGAAAGGGCTCTTAGAAGCTCTTATACAATATGTAATTAGATTATTTATAATAAAATTACGCTTTTTTCCAAGGAATATATATATATATATATATATATATATATATAATTAAAAAATTAATTGTATAATAAATTAAATCTACACTAGTAAATTACCTTTAACTTTCCTCATTCTACCTTTTCCCCAATAGGACCTCCCCTTCAAATTTGTTGATGGAGTTGATATGCCAAATGCGAGGCAGATTGATATTTTTTGCTAAATTTGGAAGATAATGACTATTGTACACCATGGATTGATAAACCATCTAGCCATGCACCATACAACCCTTAGGACGTCCTCTTTGTCTAAAAAAATCCTTCAATGACTTCAAATTCTGTTCCACCATCCACATTGACCTTGAGTTTACAGGTCCACACAATTCAATCTCCTCAACTTGGTGTATGAGATAGTGTTCTTGTGCATTGAAAAATGGAGGTAAATACTTTTGCATTTCACACATTAGATCAGGAATTTCTCTCTTCCAATTCCTAGTATCTTCTTTATGGATTTCTTTAGATGAAATCCACCTTCAAAAGATGCAAGAAAATAACAGTGATCAACAATATTGAGGCATATATAATAAAGTTCGAAGATGTAAAAAAAATGTCAATAAGATATGGAACAAAGAGAACAAACATTTTCATGCATATAAATTGTTACTTACCTCATGTATTTTCCAAGATCATATATAACTTGGTTTATGTTTTCGTCAAAGCTATCCGGGAGAGATAGAGGTAGATCGTATTGTAGAAAAAAGAAAATCATTATTTAATGTTTCCAAATAGGAGAGAGAAATTACTAAAAAGATGTACTAAATAGAAATTATATACGTAAATAATTACCTTAATGAATGTATGCCAGTCATGAGTTTTAACACCACCAAAATCACCTTTTTTCATTAAGATATTTTGTATGTTCAACGAAAACCCCATCGAAAACCTTATTTTCTGAATGACCTCTTTTATAACATTTCTTTGTTTCTCTATCAATAACCATGGAAGAATAATATTTTGGTCCCCATCTCCAGCATTGGAAATAATTACACTTTGCAATGCATGATTGGTTTCTGCAATGTCACTACAAATTTTTCCAATTTTATCTTTGTTAGACCTTCCATCTAATATATGCCATATCATTTCTATTACATTCTTCCCAATATGGATTGTATCGAACAAATGAGCTATTTGTAGGTTCTCGTTATAAGGCCACCTACTAAATTGTATGGGATAACTCTTCATTCCTCGTGGAAGCCCATTCATGCCTTAAAGATTTTCATTAAACATAAAAGAAAACATATTAACAATAATTCATGACACCCATGGTAGACAAAATTAAGTAAAAATATAAAAATCATAATATTGCATGTTTATATATGCTACATATACAATTTTCATACCTCGATGATTTCTATTATATTCCAACTTCCATAGGTGAGGTGTCATTCTTAGTGGTTTCTTTCCATTCTCTTCTATACCATTGAATTTTGTTTTCTCGGTAGTTCGATACCTATGGTTATGAGGGAGGAAGTGCTTGTACTCATAAAACACCTCCTTTGCTAAACTTCTTAAACAACGAGATTTTATCCTAGGACCACATACTGGACAAGAAAATTTTCCCTTTGTTTGAATACCTGCAAGATATATGTATTAATTTTATAGCATCAAAATATTATTAATTTAAAAAAAAATGCATGATATTTACCTTAAAAACATATAATTTTAACGACATGCAACAAAAAGTTACATACCACAAAAATGTGTTAACCCGAGAGCGTCATGAATTGTCCATGCAAGTATTCCATGGAACTGAAATTGTTTCTGCCCTATTGGTCTGGAGATTTCAAACATAGTGATGCCATTCAATCACTTCAATAGCTCATTGATAAGAGGTTCAATATATACATTCGTATATTTAACTTGGTACCTACCTAATTGATCATTCAACATACAATATTGCTATTTAGTTATGTGTTCCAATATTTAAAAGGTGTTCACATGCAACAATTAAAAAAAGAAATTAATGAAATAATATAATTACTTTCAAAAACATACCTGCAATAATCATTGTCAACATTGTTTGCTCTCTCTTTATCATCATCCAAGGAGGAAGGTTATTTTTGTGATGAAAACATGCCACACTGAGTAAGTAGAACGAAGCCCACCAAATGGATTGAAACCATTAGTTTCCAATGAAAGTCTAACATTACGAGGTTCATCTTTAAAAATTGGCCATTTTTCTCCGATGTTCTTCAATGCAGAACTATGTGCATGCATTCGAATAACACCATCTTCACTTATGTTCTTTGCATGGTAATTCATAAACTGTGCTATACTTTGGCACCTGAATATTCGTTGGAAATGTGGAATTAAGTTAATATAATGAAGAAATTTGCGAGGAACCTTAAAGGGTGATTCCATGAATATGGGTAACTCTTTTTGGCCAAATATGGCGATGAAAAACATAAATTTTACCCATGTATTAAATTGAAGCCCTCGAAACTCATATTTTCCACATGAATTTCGACATGCGGTTAAAAAACGAAATGTAGAGAATTATGTTGGATTTTCAATGATATTTTTTTTTGAAATATACCACTGTCATTTATCGTGTCAAATTTTCATTTAATGAAACATGTGTACTTAAAACTTTGAAGAGCAATTAACAAGTGGTTTGTGTGTGTGCACAATAATTTAATGTTAATGGTTTGAATGCACTAGTGATTACATATTTCTCTTTTAATTTTTCTCGAAAAGTTATATTTATTATTATTTTTCGAAACTCACAAATGAATATTTCAGTCACATTTTGCACACATGTGTGTGTGTGCACCAAATATTTTGATTGTTTACATAATTTGCAAAACTAAAAATACCCTTTTGAAGTGGACGCACTTATCTAGTGCTTGTGTATTTTTTCAAATTTTTTAGATGTATATTTTGAATGTTGTTGATTTATCTTTGAGCTGAATCGAAGTTGTTGGCAGGGTTTTTTAGGGCAAGTTTTAGTAGAAATTTAAAAACAAAAGACATACGAAGATAAATATTTGTAAATTTTATGTATATGAATAAATGATTCATTATCAAATCCAATGGTATCAAGTCTTACCATTAATGTGCATTTAATGACCTGGTTTAAGCCTCTGAAAGGCATAAAAAAAAACTTTCTTCCTGCAGCGAAAAGGGATCTTGACCTATTTTTAGGCCCTCGATCGATGTATTTAAAATACCTCTCATGAGGGATAAATGAAACCTCGATCGAGGGTTCTACATAGACCTCGATCAAGGGTTCTACACAAACCTTGATCAAGGTATTTTAAAACTGTTGATCGAGCAAATTGCTCAATCGAGGGCCTAAAAAATAGGTTGCGGGCCTTTTTTATTTTTTTCAAAAGCTAGATCTAGCTTTCAAAAGCTAGATCGATCTTTCAAAAGCTATATTGAGATTTTAAAAGCTAGATCGAGGTCTTATTTGAACCCTCGATCGAGGTATTTAAAAACCCTTCATTGAGGTATTGTCAAGCCCTCGATCGAGCTATTTTAAAACCCTTGATCAAGGTGTTTAAACCTCGATTGAGGGATTGAAAAGTATGAAAAACAAATTTTTTGGGTTCCGCTTGCCAAAAATCGTGAACCACCTTCATGGATTAACCCTTTTTTGTTACTAGATCAGTTCGATATCTACTATTTTCACATTGTCGGAATTTGCTTTATGATGCATATTGTCCATAATATATAATATAATCATTAGGACATACATTAATAGCTTGATACTCCATTCCAATTTCTTTCATAATCGAGAATACCTCTCTACATGTGCATGGTAAATTATTTGATGGTGGTAATAGAAATTCACCCAACAATATGCAACATTGACAAAAAATGAAATGTAAACAATATAATTCAGAAATATTGCATATCCCTAGTTTACGAATTAATTAACACTAAAAATAGAGGAAAATAATCAACTTTACATACCTTATGATCTTTTTGAAACAAGTGTTTGATAAACCATTCAAAACCTTCAAGTTCACTAATAAGAATATAGAAGATAGAATATTGGTTGTTGAGCCTTCGTAAAGAGGTTTTTGGGACTTCTCGAGTAGATGAACATCATGAATATCATGGAGGTTGTCCTCATCCAATGGAGAAAATGTGTCTTGGAGCAATCTAATTATCTCATCTTCGCCATTTGTATCAATAATGCCATCTTTGTCCATAGGATCATTAAGAAATCGATCTTCAATAAGCTGATCTCCATGTTCCTCACCTTATAAAGTAGCATTTCTACTATTATGTGGCAAATAGCTCTCCGGTGGTCGACATTTAGGGGGCATTGTCTTTATATTTACAAACAATGTAATAACATTAGTGTATAATATACAACACATATATTTAAAATGATAAAAAATTTGTGAATACATGATTAGTACTATTACAAGAAGTACATTATGTAATGAATAACATCTTACCAAGGGATGATATTCATACCCCCCTTTAGCATGCCCCTTGTCCTTACAATGTTTTTTAGTTGTTGTTGTTAAAATTCTTCTCGTTCGCAAACCTCTACAATCATTGCAAGGGCAATAGTTCACTTTCCATCACCCTTCTTTTCCAATGTTGCCTTAAACTCAGCATACCTCTTATTATTTTCTTCCCAAGAATATTTATTTGACATTTTAATAGCCTATAAGAACAAAAACAACTCAATCAATATATAAGTAAATTGAACAGAGTACATATATATTAAAGGAGACATAAACTAAAAGGACATGACATGGAAAGTGAAAATTCTAATTGGTAAACCTCCCTCCATATATATGGTCTTTAAAAATAGATCATGTATCTATCAAATTCTAAGTGACAAATCTATATAAGCATTAGTATTGTGGAGAAAATGAATAGATGACTCACTTTATGTATGACCCTACACATTAAAGGAGGCAAAGAATTTAAAAATACTAACTTAGAAAATGAAGGAGATAAAAAATTCGATGTGTTAAACCAATATCGAACTCTCAAAATCAGCAGAAACATTGTGCAACTATAGCAAATAATTTGTGGAAATATTTCTTAAGAACATGTATTTATAGATCAATGAGCGTCACGGTTCCGGCGAAAATGCACAACAATCAAATTTCAAAACTAACAAAAAGTCAATGATCATTATTGTGATAACCGTTGACGTTACACGTGTAAAGTTTATTGTCGTTATAGCGACGAACTCATGTATGTCACTATAACAATGAATATTCGTTGCTATAGTGACTAAATGTTACTTTCATCACTATAGAGACAATTATCATGGGCCATAACATTTTTTTACAAATTTTTTATCTGTTTATCCACAAAAGTTTCGATTTTAACTTATTCATGGCAATATTTCATGGAAGTTTTGAGCCATAAGTACTAGTGTAAATAGACAAGAACCACATATAGTGAACTATAATAAATAGGCACAATGGTGGCCATGGTGATGTTTTTTAAATATATATATTTTTTAATGGTGCGTCTAATATTAATAAGCCCCATTGCATTGTGAAGATATTTCTGCATCATATGTGGTGCACATATGATAATGAGCACACTGCAGTAGGTCCACAACTATTTCCATGTTTTTGATATGTTTAAAAAATAATGGTGCAATGTTTACAAGCCAACACTGTATATCCGGTGCACATGTGCTTTTATCATGCACTGGATAAAGAGGTTTTTTAAAAACTTTCTCTGAAATTGCAATAGGGTGACCTAAGCACAACATTGTAGGGGAATCTATTTATGTATTTTATAATTTTAAAATGTAGTTGACGATGCATCTAATGCACGTTACTGTATTAGCGGATGATGCATAAAATTGTATATAAAGCACCATCAAATTATGATTGTTTAATAGTGGGTTAGTTACATGACAACACTCTGAATAACTGATGCATATATTGTAACTAAGGGCATCGTGATAAATTTTGTTTTTTATTTAACTAGTTTAGTGGTGTGCTAGGGACACACCAATGCACCATGAGGTGGTGTGTCCATTTCAATTAAGTACACTACCTAAGGTTAGAATTTTAAATAAATTATGTTGATTTACCTGCTGCACTTTCAACATGTAGTGCATCGGCATGCAATGCAGATATATGTATATGACATATGATTGTATTAATATTTTTATTTAATTTTATGTTAATTGGTGAACTAAAGATTATAGTGCACCATATTTGAGGTGCGCCCATATTTGGAATTCACTCGTCATGGTGGACCCTTTAAATTCACAGGGTGCACTATCTTTGCGGTGCAAGCTGAATGGATCGAACGTACTGTGCATAATTTTTTAAATTCTTTCAAAACTTGCTAAAAATAAAGATGAATTCTCAAATTTAATGCAATAAAAAATTAAATAGTGAAGTAATAGTTAATTTACATGGTCTCTTTCATGTCGAGGAGGAATCATGGGGATGTATGTAAAATTTAAAATTTTTCCTACGGTTAAGCAAAATTCAAACTCCACTAAGAAGCCAGTGGTAGCAAGAACTGCCTCAAGTGCATCATGGATGTCAAGTTCTCTAAGTATGTGATGTATGGCACCAATGTGGTTGGGATCATAAGCACTGTAGAATGGTAAAAATTATTTTCAATGCAGTATTTTTTTATTATTAAATCCTATAGTAGTGCACCCAACAATAGGATGCACCAGTGCATTTTATTACTTAAGCACACATTAATAAAAATTTGAGATAAAAAACTATAGTTAATTTTTTTTTTTAAGTTTTAACCTGAATGTGGTGTGTCTTACTTAATCATGCCCTAGTATGTTTCATAATACCAAACACACAACCTATAGAAATTTGAAATAAAAATGTAGTCATTTTTTTTCAATTTGCAAGGTTTCAACCCTAATGTGGTGCACCCATTCCATAATGCATTGGTGCGAATGGATATATAAATTGCACTGTAAATAGAAATTTGAACAACCATTAGAGAATTGTTTAGGCAAAAAAAGGGCATAAAAGCAATAATATTGCACAAAAAAAATCACGAATAGGATTCAAGATGATGATGTCAACCATGGGGGGTGAATAATCATTTTTGGGGTAAAAAGTAAAAAGGTAAAAGAGTGAAAAAGTAAAAAAACTACTTTTTCAACTTGTATTTTCAACTTATGTCCATGTATATTCATTCAAATTTCAAGAAGGAGCACTTGTTGGATGGGGAATTCAATTTTGCATCCAACGAGTACCTACATGCATACTTTTGATGGACCCTACTTCTCAAAAAACAAGAAGTTCATGAAAAAACATGATGATGACATCATCATCACATTTTTTTCATGGACTTCTTGTTTTTTGGGGAGCAGGGTCCATAAAAAGTATGTCGAGTGGGTAATTATTGTATTTGGAATTGAAGTCCCCATCGACCAAGTGTTCCTGCTCAAAATTTGAGTGAATATATAGGGAGATAAGTTGAAAATATAAGTTGAAAAAGTATTTTTCTTCTTTCTTCCTCCAAAATTTGATGAGGTATGCTAATATTTATTTTATTATCTCCACTATTATTTTATAAGTTTCCTTTGGAGGCCCATTTTAGACATCAAAATATCTTTAATGATAGAGTCTTGTTTTTTATTTTGAAAAGTGTTAACCCTAACATGGAGTGATATTGTCTTTATCGACTCAGTTTGGTAGGTTATACATATTGAACCGGTGATTTTAAACTAAAACATTTATAGTATTCCAATGTTTTCCACTATTCGTTTACCCTATTTTAGTTCTTTCATGTTCATGGTGCCCTGGTGTGCCATTGCAATATAAACGCACCATTTGTAAACTTTTATTTATTTTTCATTAGAAGATGCTTTTAGTCATGGTGCTAGATTATATTATTGTTTGCACCAGTGTGTTTGTGTTTTATACTCACTAGTGCATTTTTATTGTATAAATGCACCGATAAAAAACATCCACTAAAACCTCCACCCGCTCACCTCCGCTAGTGACCTCTGCTATAAATATATGTTTTGGATTTTTTAGAGGACCATCTACTATAACCTCCACTAAATGGCCTTTTCCTTGTAGTGCTCAAATAAAAATTGCCCCTCGAATAAGAAAATAAGGGTTTAAATATATCAATCTCAAGAGTATTCGAAGGATTGTGTCTTTTCCAAGGAGAAAGTCATTGCAGTGTTACTATACAATTAGTATGATACATAGATCAATGTATATTAGAATCCATGTTATAATTACCAACCAACCTTCGACAAAAGGTCGCCCCCAACTTCCACAAGGTATGTGACCTCCTTAAATATCTTTTCATTTTACTTTTAATTTGGGAAGCTTCAAACTTCTTCTAGTCATCCTTGTAAGCCTTGATAATATTGATCCTAAGGAAAAATAAGGTTGAATATATAAGTTCTCCCAAGTTCATTAGGGTTTTAGAAACCCTTTCTTTCTATTCACATAAGTGTTTGAATTTAGTTATTTTATATAAGGTGGGGAAGAAAGGTAGGGATGAGATTTAAAAACCTTATAAGTTAAAGTGGTCAAAGGTACATGAATCCTCCAATTATCAACTAAGAACTTGGAAAAATGTTGAATTACAGAATAATGGGACAATAGATGGAGGTTGGTCCCTCACAACACATAAATCATTGTCTATAGGTAAGATGTCAAAAATTTACAAAGAAAAATTCTTAGCCTCCAAGCAAGTGTTGGAAGGTAAGCACATGATTATCAATGGGGTTCTTAGATTAGGAAATACCCCCAAGAAGGTGACCTAATAATTTTTCTCTCCTTGAATGTTAGATGGGTGTGTGGTTCCCATAGACAACAATCCCTTAGGAGAATGTTGTGAGTTTCTCATCTAAACATATTTATGTTTCTAGAAGCTATTTGTTTTGGGTCAAAAGACATTGCTACTCTGTCTAAAATTATTATAATATGGAATTTTAGTTCCATTTATGCTATTGGTTTTTCGGGGTTCTGGTGATAGGATAGGGTTCTATGTTCAATGCCATTTTAGCACAGACTTTTCCTACATGCTTTATTCCTGAGGGAGAAGCCAAGGAGTTGGGAAAATTTTTCAAAATTGTAAACATTTATGGGCCTTATGGACATAGAAGGCCTTTTTAGGACCAATTAGGAGTGAAGGAAACTATGATAGGTGATAATAATATACTATTAGGTCAAAATATTAATTGGACCTTTTCTGTTAGAGACGTTTGGAGAGAAGTGGCAAGATGAGGTCGTTTGGTATATTACTTTACTCATTTCTTTGAATAATATAAATTAATTGGAATTGAACCAATGAAATTAATCCCAAGTTGGAGGAGTTCAAGGAGGGGAAGAGAATGTATTTCCAAGAGGATGGATAGATTTTTAATGGCACACAATTTTTTTGAGGAAGTATAGAGGTATAATTCTTGGGTGGGTATGTGGAAATGATCTAACCACTTACCCATCCTTCTTCAAATTGACAAATAGGACAAAAAATCCCTAGTTCCCTTGAAAGTTAATCATGTTTGATTTAAATATGGGGATTTCAAAAAAGTTATTCCAAGGAATTGGAACTTGTATGGCCCCTCCTCAAGGAAATCAACTATGTATCAATTTTCTTCCAATATTAAACAAGCGAAGAAGCTTGATGCAAATTGAGGAAAAAAAGAGAAGAAGAAAATCAAGAGGCCCCTAAAAATATTAAAGAAAATATCTCTTTTGTGTTTTAAAATAATTACACATGGTGTTTTACTAATGATGAGAGGAAACTTTTAATGCCTTTGGATGACATAAAAAGGATATTTTGGACAAGGAGGATTTAGAGTGAAGACAAAAAAGTAGAGCCATTTGGTTAGAATAAGGGCATAATATTACTAAATTCTTTCATAACTATGAAACTTATAGAAATAATATAAACACTATATTGGATATTGGCACACCCGGTAACTCTACGGAAAGAGATTTTGCAACATATTGCAAATGCTAGGAATGTTAATTGCCAATCTCTTTTCAAATATCTAGAAGCTTCAAACATAGTTTACACTATGAAGGTGATAAAATTGCTTCCTAGATTCTTTGATCAATCCATGAATGAGAGTTTAGAAGATGATGTTACCAAGGAGAAAATGAAGGTATGTTTATTTTATTTTGAGTAGGTCAAGATCCCTGGGGAAAATGGTTGGAATATGGAATTTTATTTAGTCATTTATGAATTTCTATAATATGAGATTTTTCTTAAGGGTGGTGAAAGAATAAAAAGGGTTGGAAAAATTTCTATGGGTCATTAAATATACTTTTATTGCATTAACTCTTCACAAGAAGTAAAATATTCATGACACTCTGGGTACATAATAGAAGGGGTTACATTCAATTAAAATTAAGAGGCTTCTAGCTGTAGTGATGAATAATTATTTCAGAAGAATTATGATAAAGTGAGTTGGTTATGCATCATATTGGTCCTACTTCAAATGGGTGAGAATTTGGTGATTTACACACGATTAATTGGATCTTGGGTTGTGTGTCTTCAACCCACTACATTGTTTTAGTAAATGGATTTCCTTCTATTTTTTTTAATGTTTCTAGAGTGCTCAAACAATGATACCATGTTCCACCTTTCTTGTTTCTTTTGGTTGTGGAAGGATTGAACATGCTATTATCTTAACCAAAGAGGGACGGTGACTTAAAAAGTATTAGGTTCGAAAGGCATGTGTTCCATTCCTAGTTACTATTTTTTATGATATCTTGTTGTGATTTCATGGTTCCCTCTAGAAAAAAAGGATTTTAAATGTTATTCAATGCAACTAGAATGGAGGTAAATATAAAAAAAATATTGTATGTTTTTCGGTGAATTAGCACTTGATTTGGAAAATAAATTTTTGTACGTATTTACCCTTGATTCAATTCACATCGACCAAGAAATAAAATATTGGGTTTCAATTTGAAACCTAATTACCATACATTTCACAATTGGTTGTGGGTTAAAAAAATAAACTAGGATAACCTATTGGTGTCACATATGGTTATATCATGGTGGAAGGTTGATTTTTGTAAATTATGTCTTGGAAGTCTTACCTATGTATTGGTTATCCATTACACATGTGCCAAAAATAATTATTGCTAAGATTATAAAAAGCGTGTGTATGTTTTCTCTAGTCATGGAGGAAGGGATCAAAAGGAATTCCTCTTGTAAAACGGACCAAATTAGCTAGGCTATGATAGGTAGGAGGATGGGGATAAAGAATAAATGTGTTTTCAACCAGCATTTTGTTATAAAAGCTTGTGAATATTCATTTTTAATGAAGGACTATGGGGCATAGTCATGAGAGCTAAATATTTAAAGGAAAGTCAATAGAGGATTTGATACAATTTGAAACAAAATTTGTGAAGAGGTCATCCATTGTTTGGAAGGGACAAGTGAAATATTTTCCAATTGTAGGAAGATGAGTTGCTTGGAGGAGAGGTAGATGTGTCAAGATTATACTAGGGGAATTCCCCTATGTTGGATGTAGTGGAAATTATAGATTATCAATAGAATTTAAGTCAGGACTACATGTACTAGGGAAATGAAAAATTGTAGATGTTTCAGTGCAATGGGTGCAAGGGGGTTGGTTCCATATGTGGCTATCAGTTGAAGCTTTGAATTTGTGAGACAATTTGGCAGAAGAATGGTCAAATTATATCGAATTGCTAAATCATAGTGCAATTTATTTACAATATCATGATGATGAGGTCCATTAGACTTGGAATAAATCCATTATAATTCTTATATTGCAAATCTAGGGTATGAAACCTTGATAGCACAAGACCTAAATTAGGATAGACTGTGTGGTGCAAAGGGATATGGAAGCTATATTTCCTATCAAAAATAAAATAATAATTATTTATTAAAGAGGAAGCCACTTTACAAGATATCCATACTATCAAAGCTATTGATACCATTAAAAGTATTAGCACATCTAAATTTAAGAAGTGATTGTGATGCAATGAACCTATATAAAATATGAGAGAATTAATATACTACAAAAGGACATCATTTTACAAGATATTCCTTCCATCAAAATTGTTGATGCCATTAAAAGTATTATCACATATAAATTTAAATAATAATTGTGTTCCAATGAATCAATAGAGAAAAAAACAATATACTATAAAGAAGAGGTCACTTTACAAGATATCCATTCAATCGAAGTTATTGAAACCATCAAAAATAATATCACATGTAAATTTAAAATGTAATTGTAATGCAATGAAACAATTGAAAATAAGAGAAAAGCATTATAAAAATATTAAATTTTAATATACTAAGAAGTAGAATGGAATATGCTGAACCATAAAAAATCATGTTTAATATTAACTTATCTAAACTAAGTAGATTAAGAAGAGCATCTCCCAAATCTTTGTATCTATTGTAAAGATAAAATGTTAAAACAACTTAAATATTTGTTTTCAAGGTGGTTCGTTAGTCATTCCTCCCATCCACTCAAGCTACATCCAATGAAGTGACCAATTTATTTATGTATTTACTAATTAAATCAAAATCTTAATAAAAAAAATTCAAAGTTTAAAATTGTTATATAATGTTTTATTTATTATATCATACTTTAACATACTTTTGTTTTTATTATTGTGAAATGATTTAGTAATACTTTTTTACCTTAATTATTATTATTTATTAAAAAATTATTTAGAAAGGACACAACAATAAAGTCCAACCTTTTCAACAATGTTTAAATTTTTGTTTGTTATATGATATTGCTATTTTTTTCTATTTAATTTTATTAAGGTTTATTTAAAATTATTTAAAGATTCAATAAATGGAATATCTAAAATAAAGTTGTTGTTGATGGTAATGACCATTATTAATGTTTAGTTAGATAAACTTTGATTTATTCAAGTTTTAAAAAGTTAAGAAATCACTTGAAAATATTTAAGAGAAGCATTCCTAAGTTTACATAGTTATAATGAGTTAAAAGGTTAGAGACATCATTATTTGAACAAATATTTTAAAATTGTGTTGAAAGTTTGTTCTTATTGTAGCAATGTTGTTTTCTCCTTTACACTAATTAAAATATATATATACTTTTGATCTTCTAAATTGGGGTTAATGACCTTCTTATAGTATCTTAATCTTCTCTTATTCACTAATTCTTTATGATACTTTTAATATTATCATTACTTCTTTATGAATTCCCTAATGATTACTTGGGAGCTGTATGCTAAATGAGCTTAAACTATAGGTGGTTTTAGTTATAGTTTAAAACAATCTTGGGGAGATTCTTGTCTCCCATTGTTCCATGCTCTGAATGGGGGAGAGACTAACTTGTATCAGAAGGATAGGATAGGGGTATTGCCTTTAATTTTGAGATTATATGTTATAAAAAGCTTTTGGATTTGCTCTATCATTCTACACCATTCTAGCATGGATAATAAAAGTGGCAAGAATTTCAAATGAAGTTTTTTCTTATCCAAAAGCCAAAGGTATCTTAACTTACAAAAATTTTCAAGTTCATAATAACCTTTCCACCCTCCATTGACTCCCCAATACTATAGTTCCAATTAAGCTTGTGATGAAGGTAGATTTGGAAATATTTATATAAAATCGCTTCCTCCAAATTATTGTTGCAGTGAATGAAATTAACATAATATTAATATAGTAAAACTTGCACAGCCACTTAACTTGTGGCGAGGGAACACCTATAGGCTACAAGTTAAGTGCCACAAATAAGTTATCTATTACTTGTTCTCATGTGTAGTCACCCTCTGTCTATGTCTAAGCTACATGTTATTTCTCGCCTTTTTCTAGTTGAAAAGATTGTCTAGGTTAGAACTACTACTATAAAGTTGATCTTGATAGTACACTTATCTCATACTCATGCAATTTAGGAAAAACATAAATATTAGTCCATCCCAAATTCTAAGATATAAACAACTATCAATATAATAAAATAAAAAACTACAATAATCAACATAAATTTTCTTTTTAACATCAAATAAATTACCTTTTAAATATTTAAGATATTTAAAATTTTATGTTATATTTATTTTACCATTTTCCACCCCCCACTTCATAAATTTAATTATAATCCTTTTCAATATTCATTTGTAGGTTTAATCAATCTATCACAAAAATTGTCAAAGAGGTTACTTTTACGCGATAACAATGTTAACATCGCCTCCACCCAAATTGTCATAAACGATGGCTCGTGATATGGGGCACTCAAATCGCCCCAGTATTCCGGTGAGTGGTTTTCCGGTGAGGCACAGTTCCACCCTCTTCTGGTCATTTTTTTGGAATTCCAACGATCTGGGTCGTCTTAAAATGGCCCAAAACCCATGGGGCACAGTTCTATGGCATAGTTCCGCAATAAACTGGTGGAACTATGCTTCTGCCGGTTTTTATAGCTAGATCGAGAGAAGAAATAACCAGAAAAACAAGACAATTTGAGTGCCAGTTATCCCACGCCATAAACGATACTTTTGCCTTGATAGCAACGTTGATTTGTACAGCGACTTCATACGCAGACACAATCCACGAGGCTATGAAATTGAAATTTCTAACAAGATTCCTCTTTCCTGTATTTCAGCGATAATTTTTTTGCAGGAATAGTTAAACTTCCTTTTGTTTTCAAGGTGATTCCGCATTTCTTTTGTCCTACATTCCCACTATTTGTGGGTGGAAGCTCTCGAGACTTCAAGAACCGAGGTAATGCTAACGTCATCTCCACTGTCACGGATGATGCAAATTGGCAGCAGTGTACCAAATAATTGTTAGTGGTCGTGATTCGATAATGTTAGTGTACGATTCCCAACCATGTGAGCTTGAGATTCGTCCCCCCTGGTTTCTGTCTGTGTCTTTAGACTGGCCGACATATATGCGCAATGGCCTGGCCATATCCATGTGCGTTCATAACAATCGGTCCTGTAATCTCTGTCTGAATCTGAATCTGCTGAAGATGAGGTCAACATTGCAATTTTCCGTTACATTTTTTTTCGAATTTCTTTGAAAATATAATTCTTCAACGTTGCAATTTTCAGTTACTTCTTTTTAGAATTTCTTCTCTATAACTATAATTTTTATGGTTGTGTTTATATATATATGAACACTACATTTTCAAGATGCAGTAATGTATGCTTTTACCAAATTCAAAATAAACAATTATAAAAAAAATATTACCATCGGACAACATAATTTGGTATTCAACGACAAATTAAGTGACTATGCTAAACCAAGAAAAATTTTACCAAATTTTTATTGTTGTGTTTATATATATATGACCACTACATTTTCGAGATGCAGTAATGTATGCTTTTACCAAATTCAAAATAAACAATTATAAAAAAAATATTACCATTTCAACGACAAGTTAAGTGACTATGCTAAACCAAGAAAAATTTTAGGGGCAAAATTTATCCCCTTGGTTACTTTTGGCCCATTTTTTTTTAAATTATTAAGCTGATTCCCATTTTTTCTAATTTGATTCGCCCAAAGTCTATGGTATAACTTTTTTACTATAAAAATGGCCAAAATTGTCCAAACACTATATAAAACCCCCATAAATTTGAATATTTTTAGAAAATTATTGCTCCGGATGGTCGCTTCTGGCCAAAGTGCAGCGAGAGCTAAGGGAGAGCATGCTCCTTGTTTCGCTCCCGGGCCAGAGCGTTTTGCAAAGCACGCTTTGGGGGGTGAAAGCAACGCTCCCTGCCTCTGTCAGGAGTGAATTAGGGAGCTATCAGGAGCGTTATAATTCGCTCCCGGGTGCTCTATGCTGTGCTCTCCCTTTTTTAAAAATGCTCCTGGGATAGCTCCCAATATCTCCTGCTGTAGGAACACGCCTGCGCAAAGGAAAGACGAGGAGGATGGATGGGGTCCACTTGTGGGATTTTTGAGGGAAGGAGTAGGGATTTGGGGGATAAATCCCTCTCCTCCATATTCATTTTCACTTTCATTTGATTGAGAAGAGAATAGAAGAGAAAAGAAGAGAAAAGAAGAGAAGAGGAGAGGAGAGGAGAGGAGAAGAGGAGGAGAGGAGAACAGGAGGCTGCCATCCTTGGAGATTGAAGAAGGTTGAACTTGTCACTACCATTCAAGAGCCAAAGAGGTAGGGTCTAAAACCTTCATTCTTGATTTCTTTTGTGTTTGAAGTTTTGAACTTTGATCTATGTATTTAATCATGAATGCTTGGAATCTAGTCACTAGAATGTGTAGATGTTCCTCTCCTACTCCTTCCCATGCTTCCTTCCTCAATCTATTGTAGAAAACAGGTCAAATCTCTAGTTCCGTCAAACATGATGATAGGTATGTGGTTTATTTTCTTGGTTCCATTTGTTATTTTGATGATGGTTCTTGGAAACCGGAGGAGGAATGAGAGAGAGGACGAAGAAGTGGGGAGTGGCACCTATAGTGGAGAGGAGGAGGAGGAAGAGGAGGAGGAAAACTGAAAGAAAACCAAAGAGGAACCCACACACTTATGGAAACATGTCACAAAGCAGGGAGGAGGTAGAGGGTGTGGAACCACCAAATTTGGTTTCCCCCATTGTAAAAAGACGTACACAGGTTCAGATACCCATGTGAGAAGACATCTATGTGGGCACATGCCATGTGATGACAAAAAAGCTATAGGAGTTTGTGTTTTCCCAAATTTGACATCAACACAAAGAGCCATCTATTAGAAGGAAGAACTTGAAGCACAAAACAAATCAAAATATTTTAAATGACCAATGGATGACCATGACCACTCTTTCTCACCGAGAACCGGAGGCCCATCCACCCACGGCAGTAGATTCTCTCCCATGGGGCAGTCACATGGCAGGACAATATCAGATTTCCTTAACTAAGGTGGTAGGGATGAAATGGATTCAAAAGTGTTTTGGTTTCTCTATGCATGTGGCATACCATTCAACGTTCTTCCCTCACCCTATTGGCATGAAATGGTAGATGCCATCCACACCGCCCCAACAGGATACAAGAGCCTCGGGTATGACAAAGCTAGAACTGTGGGGCTTGACAAGGAAAAAGCCAAGATAAAAAATGCTTTGGGGCAATTCACAAATGCTTGGAATGAATATGGGGTATCAATTGTATCAGATGGTTAGACAAATGTAAAAGGCTTGCTTGGTGTGTCTACTAGTGGTGCAATCTTCATTTCGTCCCATGACTACTCAGATAAATTCAAAACCAGCATAAACATTGCAGAACTCCTACTGAAAAACATTGAAGATATTGTTCCATACAATGTCATCCAAGTCATTATCGATAATGTTGCTAATTGTAAGGTAGTGGGAGCAATCATTGAAGATAAACACCCTAACATATTTTGGTCCAGTTGTTTGGTTCACACATTGAACCTTTTGATGCACGACATTATTAAGTTGAAGGAAAATTAATACAAATGGATTGGTGAACTGTACAAAAAGGGAAAGCACATGATAAGATTCATTACCAACCATAGCAATGACCATGGCATTTTCTGCACTCACTCAAAGTTAGATCTATTGAAGATATCAAAGACTAGATTTGCTAGCTATTACCTCACCTTCAGGCGCATTTTCAAGGTAAGCGAGGCATTGGCTAGCATGGTATCAAGTGAATCATGGAAAATCTTGAAAGATAGGGCTACATCCACATATGAAAGGCTTGATTTTGAGGAGGTGGAAACCACTATTCTTGATGGTCAATTTTGGGCAAGTGTCAAGTTTGTTTTGCAATTCACAAAGCCCAATTATTACATGATTCGGTTTGCAGATACAGATAAGTCGGTCATTAGGGAGGTGTATGAGCAGATGGATAGCATGTTGGTCTAAATTAAAGATATTGTTGAATCAAAAGATCCCATCCTATATGACCGTATTCACAAACATGTGGTCAAAAGGTGGGAACATCTCAACGTTCCACTGCATGCCTTAGCATATGTATTGACACCAAAATATTATTCTCCATCTTGGTTGGCCAACCAACACCTGGGGGTGGGGATAGGAGAAATCCGCACACAGATCCAGAGGTACAGGTTGGATACATGGCTGCTATAGACAAGCTGGTCCGTGATGAACAAGATTGTGCCTTACTACATAGTGAATTAAGCAAATACCTCAGTGAAATTGGTCCATTTGGTACTTTGCATGTTAGAAAAGATCAAGATAGGGCACCTCCTATTGAATGGTGGAACATGTATGGCTCATCATGCTCACGCTTGCATAAATTGGCAACCAAATTTCTTTCATAGGTGGTGAACAGTTCCTCTACAGAAAGGTGTTGGAGCACCTATAGCTTCATCCACTTAGTAAAAAGAAACCAATTAAATGAAAATCGGATAGAAAGCTTGGTTTTTGTACATTACAACTTGAGGTTGTTGACTCATTATTGTGAGTGGGCCAAAACTGATAGATCATATGTCACTTGGGACAACAATCCGGAGGAGCATAACTTGGAGGATGGAGCCTTAGCTTTAGAGTGCTTGAAGGAAGAGCTTTTGGGCGATGAGGATGACCATCACCATGGCCATGCACTAGCAGCAGCAGCAACAAAAACAATGCCACCACCATCTCCTACCTTGTTTCCAGATGCACCATCTTTGCCTAGAGGTTCAACTTCAATTTCACGACCCTCATCTACATTAGTGAGGAGGGGTCGTTTAGGACCAAGTCTTGTATGTGGCTCAACATTGGTGGCTACTGGGGATGATAGCCGGATTCCCACTCCCATTGTTCCTAGACCATGGGAAAAGAAATTAGAAATTTCCCATGGCAAGAGGAAACATCCATAAAATCTACTTTTGCAGTCTTTTCTTGTTTACAGTACTTTCAAGTTTCAATTTATGCACTATTGACTCTTTTATATTTATTATGGTATAATTTGTGAACATGACATGTCAATTCAAGTTTGAAGTTTGAAGTTGAACATACCTTTGAAGTTTACTATTTGTAACTTTGCATTATTGAGTCATTGACTGCATAAAAGCATATTATGATAAGTTATAACTCTTTGGTAATGAATATGATGCTTTGTGAATTGTTTCAAGTTCAACTTTCATTTCATGGTATGTTATATATTAGAAATTTGGAGTTGTAAGGTTGATGTTATAGATATTGGTAACTAGAGTCTAGACCTATGGTTGATGAATTCACTACTATATGATTGATGATTGATGAATGATGTTATATGGTATTATGGTTTATTTGATGTTTTTATGCTTTCCAATGAGTTTCCATAACTAATTCAACATTCTACAAGCCTTTGTTAACATATATGCATCAATATATATATAAATATATATATTATATAAAAAACGCTCCCGCAACGCTCCCAAACCGGAAGCTTTTGAAAATTTCGCTTTTTGCTCCCACTCCCGCTCCCAAATAACCTTGTACTAAACTATTTCTAACTTAGATTTATTTTATGAATGTCTTACCAAATTCAAAATAAACAATTATAATAAAAAAAATATAATTGATATATAAAACATGGATTTTCCAAAATACCTTGAAAAGAGTTCACATGTCATTCAATTATACGAATGCATTTTCCAATATAAACAACTCCAAAAATGCTACCACATAAAACCATCGTGCAATGACAGTCGTAGAATAATCCCTTATAGTGTTCTAATTTATTAGTACCATTTGCTATAAGAAACCCAAAGTAATGATGTTGAATTTGGTGTTCTCTCAACAACCACTTCAATACAATAAGCTTACACTTATCATGTATGTTAAGCTTGGGAAGTAACTTTCTCCATAAAGATACCTCTTATGTAGCATTGTCCTCCTCCTTCAACAAAATCATATAATTTTGGTAACATTATCTATTTTTTCTAATATTTTGTCAGAGACTAGATGCTTCATCTCTTCTACTTACTTACCACACTCTAATGGTCTCACTTCTGCTTACTTACCACACTCTAATGGTCTCACTCTAGGAAATCATTCCTACTTATTCTACATAAGAGTCTTTCATTAACTAGATTAGAGGCATGGATTTTTTAATAATCCAAGTGAAAGATTAGAGGCATCGGTTTTTTAATAATCCAAGTGAAAGATTAGAGGCATGGATTTTTTAATAATCCAAGTGAAAATTCACGTATTGTGATTATTTTCCTCTATAACCACATCATATAATTTTGGCAACATAATCTATTTTTTCTAATGTTTTCTAAGAGACTAGATGCTTTATCTCTTCTGCTTACTTACCACATTAATGGTCTCATTCTAAGAAATCATTCCTACCTTTAATTATTCTAGAGAAGAGTCTTCCATTGATGAGATTAGAGGCATAGGTTTTTTAATAATCCAAGTGAAAATTTAAGTATCGTGACCATTGAAGGCTTCCCTCCTTTCAGAGATACATTTTCTCGAGATAAACTTATGTAAAGTCTGCTAGTAATATTTAGATGTTGATTACTTTAGTTGACATGATTACCTCGCACAATTGGATTATCCCATTAAAAATTTAAGTAATGTGAATATGGCTTCCCTCTTGGCAATGATAATTTTTTTAAGAGAAATTTATGTAAGATCTCTTAGTAATATTTAGATGTGTATTATTTAGAAGTGTATTAGATTGCCAACAACAAGGTGAGGTCAATGTTGTGGCTACACTTGAAAATGGGATTGAATGATTGGATAGATAACTAAGATTCTCATAAATTTAAGTATGCAATTATAAATAATATTTTTTTACAAGTAAATAGACATGTAGAACATGAAACATATAGCCATCCTTCCTAATAAACTCAACAGAAATTACCAAATACATAGTACAATGCATAACAGCTCTTTCACAAACGTTACAAATAGTAACTACCTATTTATAGAGCTATATGGAAACTTATGTGTTTAAACTAATTTTATATATATACAAACATTGTTTTTGGATTAAAAAAATTTGTAAGATAAAAAACTAAATACTCTTATCTTAATCATAATCTAAGCTCCAAGGTAAGAATGAGGTGTACACTATTTTTTCTCTACCATAATCAAATTTTATGAGGTGTAAATTTTTTGGGAAGTGTAAAAAATTTAAAATTAAAATAAAATATAACTCAAAAAATTAGATCCCTCTCTATGCTTGATAAATACAGGATTAAAATAGATATTCTTAAACTAAGCTCCAAAACAATCATGAGATATACACCATTTTCCTCCCTACCATAAGAAAATACTATTTAAATGCCTCTTGTATGCTAGGTTATGAGATACAAAAAAAAATAATCAAACACTTCCACTATCCACTAAAAACATCACGAGTGAGTTATTTAATTAATTATTTAAGAACCCAATCTTCTACTTATATAACAAGAAACTCCATATTTTTATTTTTCTATACATGTATGAAGGATCATATCACTATCTTCTTTTAGGTTCATTATTTTGCTATGTATGAAGGATCAAAGTTGAACCTATAGTAAAATTATACTCCTTAGACAACAAATTTTTAATTCTTGGATATCCTCAATCGGGCCAACAACCTATCGGGATTTAAACCTTTAAAGATTTAAAAGGATATTTTGTACTCATTCTTAGTACTTAATTTACTTGAAAGTATTACATTCCTTCATGTTTCCTATAAGAGTTTGGATTATTTTTCTTCCTCAATGACTCTATTTTCTTTGCAAGAACACCCTTTTTCTCTAGCTTGACTTTCCTAGTTCAAATTTGCATGAGTGAATGTACTGAAGAGGAGTCCTTTTTTCACTCCTTTCTTGGTTCCTTAGAGTAATAATTGATTACTACAAACTAGGAGTAGTAGGGGTAAGATTGTATGAAACAATTAATTAATTAAAATAATTAACAATTTCATTAAGTTATCATAATCACCATGGTAAGTCTACTTTATGTTATGAATAAAAATATAATAATAAAAAAGATATTTATACCATACATAATTATTTTCCAACTAGCTCTCTTAATACGAGCATACTTTCAATTCCACTTGATACTTACTTTTGATTAAATCCACTTGAAGATATGCCTTCTGCAAGAATATCCTTGCTTACGAGCATGCTTAAATTAAGTTTCGGAATGTAATCAATTAGGTAAAGGAGGCATATATAAAAATATCATGTTCAAATGATGGATGTTGTATATTGATTATGATGGATGAAATTGACCATGGTGAAATCGATCTTTGATTTAGAGAGCCATTTAAAAATATTCTAGGTTGTATATTGATTACGATTGAATCCTTTATTGATTTAGAAATACATTTAAAAATATTTTTTTAAGGATGGATGTTTTTTATTGGTTATGATTGATAAAATTGACCAAGATTTATCGTAAAGAAACAAAGGCCGCATTGTGAAATTGATCTTTCATTAACTTAGAGGCAATTAAAAGTATTCCCTTTGAAGGATGGATGTTGTATATTTATTATGATTTGATCCTTTATTGATGTAGTCTTCTTAAATTTCATATCTTGTAGTTTTATAGCTACATCACTTATCACTTATGTGTTTTCATGTAGACATTTATTTTGATATTGAATTTTTTTTGTTGTTATTAGGAAAATTGTAGTTTTGCTCATGTAAAGGAGACATTCTTGTTATTTGAGTTTTTGGGAAAAGCCCTAAAGTTTTTGTTGAGGTAGTGGAATAATTGAAGTAAGAAAATATTTGAACTGAGGTGCCAATCTTAGATTTGGGTGGGAAAGCACACTGCAAAATACTAGTGTTGTCGGGAATAGTTTTACCTGATTAAAGAGGGAGAGGATCAATATTAGGTTGTAGAAACCTATAGAACAAGGGAATGGATTCCCCCAAGGTGCTAGAGGTGTAATGAAGAAGGAAGATTATATGTTGACATAACCGTGGAAGTTGGTTTTTGATACGCAATTGATACATAAAGAGAACAAGTTTGTGTGTAAATTAGTCCATGCTTTAATGTATGAGAGAAAAAGTCAATATTAAATATCAACCAGTAGCTATCTATTAAAAAAACAATATTATTGATTCAATATAGAGGAGGATGGTTACAATTTATATTAATATATCTTTTCAAATTTTGTATTAAAAATGTTCATTGGAATTTTGATATCTATGTAAAAAAAAACTATGTATCAATAGCTCCGGTTACCAAGCCTAGTAGTTAATGCTTTTGCTGAAGTACTCATGTATGCACCATGATCTACTTGCTAACCACCTCATATCAAAGAGACATGTTGGGATGGGTGTTTCAATGAAGAATTTTACAATGCTCCAACATAGCTAAGTGATGCATTGCTAGCATATACAATTGCAACCTCACAATATAAATTGAAGATATGTTCAAACATTTATTTGTTACAATAAATAATATGTTCCCAGAACATTACCAATTCAAAGATGCTTGATCAAAACAATAAACTTTAGTTAACTCAATAACATGGTTGGCCGAGTCAAGACCTTTGCATTTCACTACCATCAATGGCAGATCGGGTTTATCTAAGATCTAAATTTCATTAGTGATCTATTTTCAAGAATCTACATTTTAATTTCATCAATCATTCTAGCTCTCCATAACATTAAGTTTCTAGAAATTGCAAATGTAGATCAATGCTTACCAGAGACGAACCAAATGCGAAGAAAAACGATAGAAATAAGGAAATATTTTGTTAACATGCTAATGATTGAGATGAGAGTGAGTGCCTGAATAGACTGAGATCGAATGGTTGCAGCCTCAGATGCTGCCGTAGAGTCCTTAGCATATAGATTACCCAGGTACTATTTCTAAAACAAATGCAAGAAAAAGAAGAGATTCAAACAACTTAACCATACACATCTACATATAGACTTTAAGAAAGTTCGAACATGACAACGTACCTTGGCCAATTTCTTGTAAGCGCATCGAACATCTAATGTTGAACAGGTCTTCTAGAGAGCCCAAATAGAATAAGAAATCAATAACTTCAAAATATTATAAATAAATCATTGATACAACTTTAAAGATCAAAATTATATTTTCCATATTGGAGATCATAAGGAATTAATTGCTTTTCATTCACACTTTGCTTTTACAATGAAAAAGAATGGAGAGAAGTGTTCTCTAAATTTCCTTTTTTTTAGTGTTAACAAGTTATGAAAATTAACATCCTTACAAATATTCTGAAATTGTTAATATAAAAATAAACTTTAGTGAAAATAAGGATGGACAAAGTTGAAAATTCCATTAGAAGAAATAATATATAACCTCTGTAATGTTAAGAAAGTAGAGATGAAAAATACTCATATAGAATCTCCTCTATATGCTTATATTGTGAATCATGAAAATGAAATATATCTAAAAGTATTTTTATACAAACTTTTTGAATAATACTAAAAAAATGTTAATGGTCCTCTAGTATGACCTAAAGCTAGTTTTGATTGGATTGGTTAAGAGCTAGCTTTTATAGGGAAACATGTGAGACCCTAGATAGAGAGTGATAGGAGTGGATGTCTATCTTCTTATGAACCACCAAAGGGTTATTTCATTTTTCTTTGCTTTATTTCAATAATGGTGATGAGTCAACTAGCATTTGTGGAGAGTAGCCAATGATAGATGTCTTCAATCCTAATTTGGCAACAAAATTAATAGGTTTTGTCAACTTTTCTAAAACAATTTTTTGTTGTTGTTAAAACACAACTATTACTTTGTTTTAATTATTTTTGAAACTCATAAATGAATCATAATCATCATCATTATCATCATCTAACACTAATTAATAATAATATCTAACTAAATCATCACAAACCAGATTAATAACTTAATATACGGTGAACAACTCTAAATAAATGCTTTTAATGATCATTACAAAAAAAAATATTGCAAAATCAAAATCAAGAAATTCAATGATGGTTGTAAACAAATTTATATTTTGTTAGAACAAGGAGTGGAAGTGTGAAACCACCAAAGTTTAATTCAAGTAGACCAGCACTAACTGTCCTCACCATCATTGCCTATCTGTCCTCATTGCCCATTTTGGTTTTTCCATTTGCCATAAAAAACTAAAAAATTATAAACATATTTCAAGTCCGAACTGAAGGCCCAGCCCATCTTGACCTCATCTCTCGTTGATAAGTTAAAAAAATAAAAGTAAAAACCTTCACTTAATTATATTTCATTTTGATTGTTTACCTGAAATGTAGGATTATGAAAGTGTGCAATCTTGTTGTTGCAAGAGACTTATTATTTGTCCAGACTTATGAGAGATGGCGAGGGGCCTATTGAGCTATATGATCTCAACAATCGATCTTTTGATTTGTACATCGACTTCATATACACACTATAAAATCAAGATTTTATTCTTCCTTCCTGTTTTTCAGCAAAAAAATAAATAAAAAATCACAGGAATAGTTAAATTTCCTTTTCTTTCACAGTAGTCAAATTTCGGGTAGATTGCGCATTTCTTTTGTAATGTTAACGGCATCTCGAAACTTCAAGAACTGAGGTAATTCCCTCCGGAGTAGCTTGGGGAATTAAACCTTGGACCTCATCTTTGATACCATGTAAGGTTTGTTGTTATGCAAAAACTTACATATATGTTGGGAAACATTTCAAACCAAACATAAGTCCTAGGAACCTAGTGTGGGAAATTAGTCTACATTATATTCCCAAATGTGCAACGGTGATAAACGATACTCCAACACCCCCCTCTGGCATAGCTCAGAGGAATTGAATCCGGGACCTCAGCTCTGATACCATGTAAGGTTTGTCATTACACCAAAACTTACAAATGTTTATAAAAATGTGTAATCAAACACAAGTCCAAGGATTCCACTGTGATATATAAATCCACATTATATTTCCAAGTTTACGATGGTTATAACCGATATTCCAACAAAGTGCGGTAGTTATAACGGATACTCCAACAAGTTGCAAGGGGCTGAAATGTTGGTTCTAGTTAGAATCATGTGCTTCGGGTCAAATAACAACATCTACAAGGAAAATAAGTTCATGATGCATTACATAGCATAAAAAAACACCACACAATGTAAGTATTTACTCAGATACTTACGAGATCAAACAAATGTGTTAATATGGAGCGTTACACAATCGCACTCTTCACAATATTCATATTTTAAAATTTGTTAATAATAGTGGAATAATTGTTAAGATTAACAGGTGCATATAAAAAATCAGCCAAATATAACTTTGTTCAAGCTTTGTTCCTTTGACAGAATCCGACTAAGCTTGTCAAGTGAGCCTCACCACTTACTTTCAAGAGTTAAATTAAATTACAATGGGGGTATGCCAAGCTTTTTTTAATACGCTTCATTACATACAATTCTATTAATCCAAAAACCACATTCTTTGATTTAAAACAAGATTAACTCAATGTGTAAAATGCCTCCCTCTCCTACTCTTACTTATATTATTATGATGTAAGTTATTAGAACTATATTTATTGATATTAGTTCATGGTACTCCCTTTACTCTTTTTCACTCTTGAATAATCTTTAATAGAAATTCTTTCCACTCACTTGTCCAAAGTATCTACTTTCACTATTTTTCAATGCTGAATAATATTTACTAGAATGTATTTCCACTCACTTCTCCGAAGTACCTTGAAAACACTTCACATGTCATTTAATTATACGAACGCATTTTCCAATATAAACAATTCTATCAATGCTACTACATTGTTCTAATTTATCAGTACCAATTGCAATGAAAAACCCAAACTGAAGTATGTTGAATTTGGTGTTCTGCCAATCCTGGGAAGTAACTTTCTCCATAAATATACCTGCTATGAATTTTTCTCAAGCAACCACATCATATAATTTTGTCAACATTATCTATTTTTTCTGATGTTTTCTAAAAACCTAGATGCTTCATCTCTTCTCCCCACTTACTACACTCCAATGGTATCAATTTCGTAAATCATTTATATTTCTTATTATTACAGAGGAGAGTCTTGCATTTATTATTATAGAGGAGAGTCTTGCATAGATGAGATTAGATGCATGGATGTTTTAATAATCCCATTGAAAATTTGAGTATTATGAAGGCTTCCCTCTTGTCAAAGATACATTTCTTGAGAGAATATGAATTAGTGATGCCTTGTACAATTAGATTTTTTAATAATCCCATTGAAAATTTAAGTATTGTGAACATTGAAAGCTGCCTTTGTGGTAAAGATGCACTTCTTGAGAGAATTTTAATTTAGGTGTGGATTAGTTTTTTTTGGCATGAATACCTTGCACAACTCCCTTTAACTTGCCATGCTAACAATTAAGTGAGGTTAGAGCAAAGGGATAAACATTGACAATTAAGGATGGGCCTGGTACTCGTGTGACACGGGGTCCAGAGATCCAATCTCGCTACAACTATACTCCTAGGTGTATCGACAAGGCCTGAACCATGGTGCACGGGTAAGTTTGGGGGGATTTGAACATAAGACCTTCAATTTACAACCCTTAAAGAATTTTTTCAACTTTACCACTTACTCTACCCCCACATGCCTACATGAAAACTTATATGTTTAAACTAATTTTATTTATAACTACATTTTTATTTTTGGATAAACAAAACTAAATACTTATATATTCATGGTAAGATAGGATCCAAGGTAATGACCAGGTGTATATCATTTCCTCTATAGCATAATCAAATTTTATGAGGTGTATTTTTTTGGACGTGTAGAAAATTTAATAGAAAAAATAAATTACACCTCAAGAAATTGGATCCCTCTCTGTGCTTGATAGATCCGGATTTAACTAGATGGATCTTCATAAGATAAAAAAGAATAATAATTAAAAATTTCATGTAGACACATAAGTTACCAAAAATAAAACAAAAATTAAAAAAATTTCATGTTGTGTTTACAAAAGTAAAAAGTACTTAATGCTCATAAAGTAAAATAAAAAATTAAAACCAACATAAACCCATCTTAAATCTGAATCTATGAAACATAGAGAGTGATCCAATTTCCTGATGTGTAAATTTTTTCTTTACATGTATAAAAAATTTAAGATAAACAAATTTACACCTAAAGAAATTGGATCTCTTTATATGCTTCATAAATCTAAGTTTAAAATAAATTCAAATTTAAAATTTACTACTAATTTTTACTAATTTTTATATGCCTACTAATTTTTATATGCCTACATATTAGTTTCTTTGATCAGACTACCTTACACAAGTGGATTTTTAATTATCCCATTGAAAATTTAAGTTTTGTGAACATTGGAGGCTTCCTCTTAACAAAGATACAATCTAACAAATATACAATTCTGGAGATAAATTTATGTAACGTCTACTTGTCATATTTAGATGTGGATTAGTTTCGTTGGCATGACTACATTGCGCAATTGCTTTAACGTGCCAACAACAAGGTGAGGACAAAGTTGTGGCAACAGTTGAAAACGGGTTTGAATGATTGGATGCATAACTAAGATTCTCATAAATCTAGGTATGCAATTATGAACAAATTTTTCTTATAAGCAAATAAATATGTAGAACATGAAATTTCTAACTAGGTGTAAATTAATATAGCCACATGTAAAGTGGCTAGTGAATGTGGATAGTTGTAGTTAACCACTTAATCTTGTGGAGATAGATGGTTATTAAACAAAAGATAAAAATTAAACTAATTAATAAAAATATAAAAACAAATGCTATTTAATAAACATACTCCTTTTTTTATTCACTTCTTAACTGAAACTTATCTAAATCATAATCAAGATGCATTTGAGCATAACAAGATACGACGACCCTGAAATGAATCTTCACTATACACTTGTTACACTTAGGTTAATCTTGTTAATCCACTCAAAGAAGTCCAAAATCTGAGATAATATCTAAACACTTATTGATGCTATTTAATAAACATACCCCTTTCCTTATCCATAACTGAAACTTATTTAAATCTTAATCAAGATGCATTTGAGCATAACCGGATACAACGACCATGAAATGAATCTTCACTATACACTTGTTAGATCCACTCAAGGAAGTCCAAAATTTCAAATAATATCTAAACACCTATCGGTGTAATTACCAAATAAAATGCATAAAGATTTTTTGATAAATATTACAAATACTAACTACCTATGTATATAGCTACATGAAAATTTATATGTTTAAACTAATTATATATATCTATATATTTGAAGACATTTTTTTGAATAAAAAAAAATTGCAATATTAGAAACTAAATACTTATACATTAATTATAAGCTAAGTTGCAAAGTAATGATGAGGTGTACATCATTTTCCTCTCTACCATAGTCAAATTTTATGAGGTTTAAATCTTTTTGAATGTGTAGAAAATTTAAGAAAAAAAATTATACCTCAAGAAATGCTCATAGATCTATGTTTAAGATGGACCTTCATAAGCTAAAAATAAATAAATAAATAAATATTTCATGTTGCTCGTAAGTTACAAACAATAACAAAATTAATTAAAAACTTTGCATAATAAGATACCAAAAATAAAATAAAAAGTAATCGATGCTCATAAAATTAAATAAAAATAATTAAAACCATGATAGATCCATTTTAAGCCCGAATCTATCAAGCAAAGAGGGATCCAATTTCTTGAGGTATAATATTTTTCTTTATGTATAAAAAATTTGAGATAAAAAAATTTACACCTCAAAAAATTCTAATAATTCCATTGTAAATTTAAGTATTATGAATATTGAAGGATTCCCTCCTACAAATCATACATTTCTTGAGAAAAATTCTTTAAGGTAGTATTTAGATGTGTATTAGTTTGGTTGACATAACTACTTTGCACAACTCAAGGTGAGATCAAAGTTGTGGCTGCACTTGAAAATCAGTATGAATGAATAAGTGAGACTCTCATAAATCTACGTATCTAGCTATCAAGATTTTTTTTTACTTTTGGATGAAAAGAAATTGGAAGATCAAAAACTAAATACTTATATATTAATCATAAGCTAAGCTCCAAGGTAATGATGACGTGTATGTCATTTTCCTCTCTTCCATAATCAAATTTTATGAAGTGTAAATTTGTTTGGACATGTAGAAAATTTAAGATAAAAATAATAATAATAATTACACCTCAAAATATTGGATCCTTTTTTATACTAATAGATTGTCTCTTATATACTAAGTTATAATATTACCAATCAAAAAGACTCTTCCTTTAACCAAAAGCTTTCAATATCCAATAAAAACATCATAAATGCAACAACCTATAGGAATTTAATAACATATTTCCTTAGGGCCCTTGCATGAAGTTGAGGGACCTTTTAGATGCAATGGGTAAATGCAAAACACACAAGAATTGTGTAAATTCACAACGCTTGCACATTATGTAAAACTAGGAATGGTGAGCTCCGAACCTGCCATGTCATTTAACATGTAGGATAGGATTACAAAACGCGCGAGCGTTATGGTGATACATAACGCGCGCGCGTTATGTATCACCATAACGCTCGTGCGTTTTGGTTAATATAACAAAAAAAAACAGATAGAACGAGCCATAGAATGACGACCATGGATTGGATCGACAAACCATCAACTCCATTGGATTCAGGACTTCAGGATAGTGCTAGGGGTGCCCCTCTTCGTCGGTGCCATGGAAAGCTAGTTGGTCAAGCATGCTTGCACATCATCGATATCTCGGTCCAAAATTTATGTGATTTTAAATAGGGGATCATGAGCGCCTTTGAACTAGGAAGAGGTCAAATGAGCTAGGTGGAGGGCAATAAATGCTGTATTTGTATGATGTTGCAAGGATTTTGTAATGTGACAAGGTTTTTCTCTATGCTCCGAGCATGGAAACCATTAACTAAAATTAACGCCGACGTTAAATGTAGGGTAAGCATCCCTATAATGCCATAAAGGAAAGAGTTCATCATTTAAAGCATCAACGTACCGGATGTTCAGCCATCGTCCAAGTGGCTTGCGTATGCATCTAGAGTTTAATTTTAATAATTCATGTCACGTCCAATTGAATTTTAATGGGTCCAATTGAATTTTAATTGGTCAATCCGAGCCATAGTAGTCATTTTATGGCTCGTTCTATACCCCTGCATCCTGAGAAGGTTGAAGCTGTAAAGCAACAGCTCTCTAGTACTCATCCTGAAGCTCTTTTGTTTATGTCTAAGATAAAGAAGCTCTCAGTTCATGAGCTAGAACATATCAATCTTAACAGGATCTATACAATCTTTGTTTTACGACAAACTGACCTTAGAAATTCTCATAGCAATGACAATGAATCCTTCATTTTGCATTTGTTAGCAGAAGAAGATCAATTTTCGACAAAACAATGTAGTTATCACATGTGCAGGCAGCGGTTTCCCATGGAAAACGAGTGTAGGGTTGAGCAGAGGAAATATGTTGGGAAGTGGGCTATTACATTAGCTTTTCCGATGGGCGAGCGACTTACAGAAGGAAATATGGAGGTTGTAGGTATCTATGCTTTTCTTCCGACGGAAATTGTAATAGGATTTCCATTTATAATACAAGCAGATTTTTTACTGGTTTCGTCAAGAGAAAGTATCATTTTCAATAACAAGTTAAACCAGGGAATCCTTCGTTGTGTTCCATTAGCCTTTTGTTCAACATTTTTTGTTCTACTAAGTGGTAATTCACCTCTATCATCGAAATGTTTATGTAAACCAATAGAAGCTCAAACAATACTCCCTGCTTTTAAACGCATTCTGGAGAAAGCAAGAGGACAAGTTCATCAAAGCGACTTCATTCATCTATATTCTCGTAATGTACACATACTCCATCCTTATCTTGATAAACAAGAGTTTTATAATAGCTTGAAGTTTTTCGGCATGGTTATCTCCCTATATTTGGTTGTCTGATTGGTTGACAAGCTTTTCTGAAAATATGTATGTTGAACTTCTTTGTTTTATTGCTGAAAATTGGAAGGGATTTCTAAGTCACTTGCAAAATGCTCCTTTGTTGAGTGGTTGAATCAGTATCCTAAAATTACAAAGCTTTCTATCTCAAAGTTTGTTGAGCAGCTCCTAGATGTAGTATCAGACTCAACAGACAGTAAACATGTTATCACCACTGCACATTTTTTGCACTATTCATCTACAAATAACTATGTCTGGCACGAAAGGTGTCCCTGAAGGCCTTTTGGATGCGAGACAGAACGAGCCATAGAATGATGACCATGGCTCGGATCGACAAACCGTCAACTCCGTTAGATTTAGGACGTCTTGTGAAGTGTCGTGTTGTATGGGAGATGGGAAGGCAGGAGGAGAAAACGCAGAACGCGAGAGGATAAAAGCATTTTGCTAATATTTATTCACACACAAAACGTGTGTGCATTCCTTGAATATTAAAAAAAATTGTAGGTATTTAATACGTTTGGTGCACGGCTAAATAACATCTAGTTGCACAAAACACACGCGCATTTCTGTATTCATAAATGTGCTAGCGTTATTGAAATAATAAAAAAACCTTATTCAATAGTTTCTATGGGTTAGGAAGTTAAATAGGAATTTGGTGATGACAATGATGATGATGGTGATGGTGATGATGGTGATGATGGTGATCATAAAGAAGAGGATGATGATGATGATGACGATGATGATCAATCTTCAATCATGATGAAGATCGTGGTGAGGATGATGATGATGATGGAGATGACAACGACGACGATGACAATGATGATGATGATGATGATGATGACAACGATAATGATGATGGTGATGATAAAGAAGAGGATAATGATGATGAAGATGATGATGAA
>BSBM01000091.1:18630000-18680000 GCA_027924585.1 Larix kaempferi
GAGCCTTACTTTGGTGCCCTTAGTTTTATTGGTATAGCCGACCGTTTTGAAACTTTGCCATCTTTTCTGGAATGCTTATGCCCATAAATTTATTTGAAATATTTTTATGATATTTACCTAGATTGCAATAGCGTCGCTTACCACTATAGAAACTATATTATCTAAAGTTTGATCTTAGTTGTAGTGAATTGACTGTTTGAATTAGTTATTGTCTGTGGCTATGATATTTAGATAATATGTGTCCATTGAAACAAGTCATCAAGCCATTTCAAAGACTGTTCCTATTAATTTGTTTGCTTTATCATTTTGTTTGTGTAAAATATCTGGTAAACATACAAATAGGGAAGGCGGGAGGAGAAAACGCAGAACGTGGGAGGATAAAAGCATTTTACTAATATTTTTGCATAGCAATAACGCTAGCGTGTTATGTATCCACATAATGCTAGTGGGTTTCTTATAACATTGAGCGCCAAAGCACTAAAATTTGAATTTAAATACAACGCGCATGCGTTATTTGAATTTAAACATAATGCGTGCGCATTCTTGAGCGCCTAATCACCCACTCCTCCCGCCCTCGCGTGTTAGCCACTGTCCTATGTGGCTGGTTCGGACTTACCAAACCTATGCTAGGGAATTTTTGGACCATAACTAATTTGACATTTTTTTGAGTATGCCTGTTTTTCACCGCTCTCTACAGCATGACACACCTGACCATTATTGACGAAATTTTAGGCATAGATAGAATTTTTTATGCAGATTCCAAATATGTAATTTTTTTTTTAAAATATTGATATTTTCTATTTATTTTCTAATTTTCTTGTTTCATCACTCCGTTGGTCAAAAAACATACCGTTAGTGTTTATTCCGTAACTTTTTCATTTCACAACCATTTTAAAAAAGACTTGTATGATACACTAGAGGACACTGACCTCTACATCCTATAAAAAATCCAAGTCAAAATAACTACATTAAGACCTTCAAAGGATGCACCCACATTTGACATACCATTCTCGAGGTTTGACCACTTACATAATTAAAAGAAAATTAAAAATTAAACATTTAATTTTGGAAAAATAGCACTGCACTAGTGCTACGGGTTCTATACATGTATACCATATTTTGTAGCCTGAAATCGTCATTTAGAGAGTGAAAGGCTGCACCCACAAAAACATATACCTTATCATTTGCCAAAAAAAAAAAGTGCCTGTTAGAAAAAATGAAATTTGACATAGTTATGTAAATTTTCAATACTTAAAAGTTATCTATTCGGAAACGTGACTCAATTTCCTACGTTTCATCTTTTTTACTCGATCCAAGATATCTTGTGTAAGCATCTCAAAAAAACCAAGTAAGTTGAGGGATGCCTGATTTTTCAGTTTTCTATTCCATCTAACGTGCCAAAAGTGCCCCTCATTAGCTTGCACATGCCCCTTATCATTCTTAGTACCTAATATTACATGAAATTCCTCCATTCCATCATGTTTCCTATGAGAATTATGTTTCCTGTGAGAGTTGGGATGATTTTTCTTCCTCAAACACTTTCTTTTCTTTGTAAGATTTCTCTAACTTCACTTTCCTAGTTTGAATTTGCATGAGTGAATGGGTGAATGCACTTAGGGGTCTTTCTCCCACTCCTTTCTAGGTTGCTTGAACACTGGAATTAGTTACTACAAATTAGGAGGGAGGTAAGAGTGTAGCAAACAATTAGTTGAAATAATTAATAATATCACTAGGTTCTCATAATCACCTTGACAAGTTTATCTAGAATAAAAACATAATAATGAAGAGAATATATATTTATTATAATGGCTTTCAAAAAGTAAAAAGTGAGATATCACAACATCTTCATTATTTACCAACTAGGTCTCTTAATATAGAGGGACTTTCAATGCCATTGTGATATTACTTGAGACTTACTTTTGATTAAATCCACTTCAACATATGCCATTTGCAAGAACATCCTTGCTTACAAAAACGCTCTCAAAATAATTTTCGGAACGATAGAGGAGGCATATGAGAGTCTCCTCCTGTATGAAGGATGAATTTTGTTTAATGATTATGATTGATGAAATTGACCATGGCTTATTGTATAGAAATAATGCACCCATTGTGAAATTGATCTTCATTGATTTAGAGAAAAGCTTTCTATTTGGATTATATTGATTATGATTTGATTTTTGATTGATTTAAAAAAGCATTTAAAAATCCTTTTTTTTTATGGATGTTTTGTATTGATTATGATCGATAAAATTGGCCATGATTTATTATAAAAAACAAATTTTTCATTGTGAAATTGATTCTCCATTAATTTCTAGAGGAATTTATAAGTCTTCTTTTTGAAATATGGATGTTGTATATTGACTATGATTTGATCCTTCATTGATTTAAAACTCTTTTCTCTTTTAAGGAAGGATTTAAAAGTTTTTTTTTATCTTTGAAGCAATAATGTTATATATTGAAATTGTAGCTGTTTTTTTTATGTAAAGGAGATACTCTCACTATTGAGTTTTTGGGAGAAGCCACAAAGTTTTTATTAAAGTAGTGGAATAACTGAAGTAAGAAAATATTTGAATTGAGGTGCCAATCATAGATCTTGATAAGGAAGGTGCACTCCAAAATACTACATATCAGCTAGAGTTACAGGAAATAGTTGTACTTCATTGATTTGGGTAGGGAAGGTGCACTCCAAAATACTACATATGAATTAGTGTTATGGGAAATAGTTGTACTTCATTAAAGAGAGAGACGATTCATGTTAAGTTGTGGAAACCTATAGAGAAAGAAATGGATTTCCCCAAAGTGCTTGAGGCTTAATGATGAAGGGAGATGATGCCTTTACATCGTACCAATTGATACATAAATAGAATAAAAAATGTATAAATAAAAATTCTATTAACTCCGAAACTTCATGTAAATACGAATTCTATTAATTCCGAAACTTTATGTCTTTGCATAGCAATAAACATTTATATATAAATAAATCAAGAAATAAAATAGCTAAAAGTTAACTACTTAAATTAAATATTATATTGTATGGTAATTAAAATTTTCCACTTATCCAATGTCTGTCTCTTTAAGTAGATTAAATAAAATATGTAATATAAAATGTATAACATAATAAAATTATAATTAAAAATAATAATAATAATAATAATTAATCGACCATTAGGTCATTAACTTGTTTAAGAAGATGAACTTAAACATATTCAAATCTTACTCTCAAATCACTAATCAACATAAATTTATTTTATTTTATTATTTTAAATATAAAATAAATTAACTTTTTAATATTTAAAAAAATATCATTATATTTATTTTTTCCTTCTCAGTGTTTCATAAATTAATTATAATCCTTTTCAACTTTACTTCTATTTCATAAATTTAATTATAATCCTCTTCTCAGTGTTTCATAAATTAATTATAATCCTTTTCAACTTTACTTATATTTCATAAATTTAATTATAATCCTTTTCAACTCTACTTCATAGATCTTAATTTAGAATTAAAAATCAAGATCCACATCTCAAGCCCATCAAAATTGTCAAACACGATATTGTTATGCTGATAACAATGTTTCACAATGTGAACATCTCTCACACCCAGATTGTCAAACACGTTACTTTTGTGCCAAGAACACTTTAATCTAATTTTTCCTTTCCTGTATTTCGGCAAATACGTTTTTCACATGAATAGTCAAATTTCAAGGTTATTGAGCATTTCTTTTCACAGGAAAGCAAATACGTTTTAAGATTTGTCAAAATCTAATCTAGTTGAATGTTTGAATTGAAATTTTAGATGGTTGGAATAAGTGATAGAATAAACATTTTAACCATCAAATATTATTTATCATTTAAACATATTTTTGATAATTTCATAATAAAATTTTTGAGACAATAACACAATATTTGTGTGAAATGTCTCAACATAAGACAAAAAAAAGTTGTTTATTGAGTGCCTTAAACTATTGTCTCTCTAACGAAAATATAAAATACAATTACTATTGTCTTTATTAGTGTCTTAAATTATTGTCTCTATTATTACCTCTATTATTGTCTTTATAGAGACAATATAAAATACAATTATTGTCTTTATTAGTGTCGAGCTATTATTGTCACAATTAGTGTCTTTATTATTATCTCAATTATTGTCTCAAATTATTGTCTTTGTAAAGACAATATAGAATACAATTATTCTTTCCTCTCAATAGAAAATTTTATTTTGCTCTTTGTAGAGACTTTAACGAGTATTAGTTTCTTGAATCTAGTTTTAAACATTCAGGATTCCCAAATAGTGAACATTTATATCATTCATTAATGTGTATGATATTTAAAAACAATACTTTAAAGAAAAGTATTACTAGCATAATAAACACATAACTTGACTAGCATCACACTATTACTATAATTATTTTCAACATTTTTATTTTATAAAATGCTTGGATAGTTGCTCCATCAGAAAAAATACATACCATATGTATGTCATATTCATTATTTAATATTGACGTGCTACATTTCCCAAACACTACATCCTCAAAAATTTTGATAGTGTGGCGAAGATGCCCCATAAATTAATTACAAATTATGAAGAAACTAGAATTTGTAAATAGAATTTCCTAGCAATGCTCCCTTTACCATTCAAAAGTGGTCAACCAGAAGCACAATGTAATCTTGATGTTTATCTTGCAACCTACAATATACAAGACATCTATAAGTGAGTAAAATATTAAATCAAAGAATATATTTAATGTAAACTTATGTAAAATGAATAACATATTACAATTTATCTACATTTTATAACTCATGATGAAAGAATCCAAACCACCATCCTCATAACATCTTGCATCAAATTCTACCAAATTTCTCAAGATGACAAGTTTCAAGGCATATTGTATAGTTCTAGATTCCAATAATATGAAAAGATGACAAAGTTCAAAAGGAAGAGTTATAAAAATACTGAAATGTACCTATCATAGAAAATTATTATAGATAATTGTTAACAATGCTATTCCTTTTTGTCCTCTTTCTGCAAGGAAGTAATCTAATTGTTGATGTGGCATGCTCATTATCCTTTTCTCAGCTTTGTTGGAATTGAAGGATGGTTTCTTGCTGAGGTTCAAGAATGGAAATTGATTCATTGTGTGCGACAAACATTTCATCATGTACCTCTAGAATCTTCTCATGCTCACTCATATATCCTTCTCCTAATGATTTTGGTTGTTGGTCCTTTCATACACAACAAATTTTAACTTATTATTTTAACATACTATATTTAATTAACTTATCACATAATTCATCAAAATTTCTAAATAACGTACATCAAATGTATGCTCGGTGATCAATTTCTCCCCTCGATCTAGCATATGTTGTTGGAGGCCTCGAGAACCATATAATAAGGCATATTTAAAATCCTCCTATGAATCTTGCTTTTCAAATTGATGAACCTTCGTGAACAAAATTAATCAAATTCGCATTCTATAATTACTCATAAATACAACTTGCTCATAAATTTCCAAGTTCTTTTGAAATAGAGGATAAAGTAAATGAAAAAATATCACTTACAAAGTTGCCACGAATGCTATTGTACCCACCAGATCCTAATTTGTTGGATCCAATACTTGACACCCTATTAGTCGCTTTTTTAATATCATGAAGATGTATTTTACCTACTTCTCGTGCTGATGGGATGTAATTTAGATTATTATGGGACTTCCTTTTAAACTTGGCATCCTTTATAAGTTAATCCCATGTTGTTGGATCTGTGATCCAATATGGGTGTGGATATCTCAAGTCCTTTGTTAGCTTGGACCTTATGTTGTCCCTTTTGGAGTGAATGTATTTTCGAGCAATATCAAAAATAATTTCCTTATTAAAGCCAAGATTCCCAAAGGTTTTAATGACATCATTGAAGAGTTAATATTTCTTAACTTGGAGTTGTTTCATCCAATCCACCTGGATTTTATTACAAAACAACTGCTCTGCAGGACGGAAGATAAAATGGTATAATTTTAACCTCGTTTTATCCTTCAAGACATTTCCCTCATATGTTAGCAAGATTATGACTTCTTTCAATCCCTTTGTTGTCACTGAGGAAAGTATTGGAGTGTTATGGGTTGAAGCAGTTTTCCCTATAGGTACATTGATCACATTGTCATTTATTTCCTGCAATAACAATTTGAATGTAAAAATGTTATGAAACCAACCAAAATATTAAAGAAGTCTAGAGTTTGAAATAATTTTCCTACATGCCAAATATGAAATTAAAAAAATGAACTAAGTACTTGAAAATTAGAAGTATTTAGAGATGTAATAAAGTTTGAGAATTTGAGAAAATGCTACGTACTAAAAAAAATTAAGATGCAATAAATGAAATTTAGATTTCTAAATAATAATCAAAATTTGAGAATATATATTTAGATAATATTTACCATTTCATATGATCCAAGGCCTTCACTTTCCAATAATTCTTCCTCCCATAGTTGAATTTGTTCAAGTAATTCTTTCCTAAACTGATCATTTTTAGGAGCATTCGATAAGATCTTTAGTATTCTTTCTTGTGCTTCTATGTGACTCCTTAAGGAAAATTGTTTTTTTGTTTGTGGGAGAATTATGACTGAGCTGACATTTGAAAAATTATTTCTTAATTGTGTTGTACACCTAATAGTTGTTGACATGCTCAATTCAATTTGAATACTAGAAGAATCCATGTTGGTTGTAGAAGGCATGTTATGAGATTGAGCATTAGTAGTCATTGTTGTTTTCAAATTTGCTAGTTTAGAAGTAGAGGCCGTGGCATGATTGTCCTTGCGGATAGATTGCAAGCTTGTTGGAGTTATTCTAGAAACATCCTACAAGGAAAAATCATAGATATTAAAATAATATAATATGGGAAAATAACATAATTAAACCCACATAAATCTATTATTGAATCTTATGTATACCATAGTGCTTGATGCATTAGAAAGGATAGTAGGATATTGCATGCCAACAAGATGCACAATATTTGTATTTACTATAGTAATTTTGTATGTGGTAAAAACATAAATATTAAGACAATATTAGAAAAGAGCTAACTCATTTTACAAGTTCTTAATTTATGAAGGAAAAAATTGGAAAACCTGTTTGTATTTTGCTTCACGACGTTTCAGACTTCTAATGTGAGTCCATCCTCAGGGGTTAACCCATGAGGATGGATTCACATTATAAGTATGAAACGTCACCCTGAGGATGGACTCACATTAGAAGTTTGAAACATCGGGAAGCAAAATACAAACAGGTTTTCCAATTTCTCCCTTCATAAGATGATATTATTAATAATAAAATTAAGTTAATTAAAACCACAGAAAACCTATGATAATATGTTACCTCTTGCATAATACCAGAAGCACTAAAGGGCATGTTAGGTGATGGAATGACTTTAGAAATGGCCTGCATCACAAAAGAACAAATTAAAACAATATAATAGAAAACATAAGATAATTCAACCTGCAAAGTAAAATTTTCAATCTTACCTCTTGCACCATCATGGCAATTTGTTTCCCTTGCCCATTTCTCAACATCTAAATTAAATTGCTCAATAGTTGTGAATCCCCCATAGTAGAACTTGGATTACCCTTATGAACATTCTTACAAAAGAACAAAATGACTTAAAATGAAAATATATTAATTGAAATATATATCCAAATGATATCATTATCATAAGACAATTTTACTAACACTCAAACAAAAAAATTGACAAACTTAATTTTGACTACGTTTTCAAACATAAAAGACCATAAACAATAATCAAATTTTAAGGTTTTTACTTTTATTTCGTATATTTATTGTATTGCATTTTTCTTACGTGGGTGTTGATTGGGTAAAAATTTTCAACATTTAAATTAAATCATTGGAGTGTGGTAGATTCCATAGCCCCACAAAATCAAATGTGTGCTTCAAGCAAATTATTAGAGAAACACAAATTAATATGAAAAAAAATATTATCCAATTGAGAAGGTATGCAATCTATTTACCTTGACATCATAAACATCCACTAAAACACCACTCAAAAACTTTTAACAATATTATTTCCATTATATTTGATTCATAAACAAAACATACATAATATTCATTTTCTAAAGAATTAATTATATTCCATTATTTTCTAAAAACCATTTTAAAGTGAGGATGACAACCAAAACCTTTTTAGCATCATGTGAAATGTCCTCATCTAAAGGCATAAGTGCATCATAATTACTAGGCCGTCAATCCACAAATAAATTAATACCATATCTTCTCATGGTCTTCATCCCCTTCATCTATATGTAAATCAAAATCAATAAATTCGTCATCTTCATGTACATGATACCCATGATCTTTTTTGCGTCCTTCTGGCACTTTAATAAAATAATGAGTGTATTCATCTTGATCATATTCATTAACAATACTCAAATTATCAACATCTCCATCTTTTCCATCTACATATTTAGACAGATCTTCTGAATCTCCAGACGAATCATGGTTTTCTACATCCTGAACAAATGTTACTCTTCGTCCTCTTGGATCATAATCAATCACAAATAACCAACCAGGTTGTTCTAAATTTGGAACAAGAAATATCTAGTCACATTGATTTGGAAACACATAAAGTTCAAAAGTGGCTTCAAACCTAGATGTATTGATCATATTGAACCCATTATTATGCAAGATGATGGTTTTTTCTGGGCTGACTTTGATGATCTTGTACCATTCAACACAAAAAGGAACTTTTTTGAAACCATGAAATCAATCTCTATGATATTCTCCAAAACTTCATAATAACAAAGTATGCTTGTGATTGGGTGGACCTATCATATGCATCTGAATGAGAATCCACCTCAAACAATGTTGATACTCCACAATCATAAGTTTGTCAATTGTCATCAACCTTCCTGATATGAAACTGATGAGTAGTATTCCACATTCCTTTGTAGTATGATACCTGAATTCATATACATATTAACTAATAAGATTCAATGATACAAATAGTTCAAATAATTTTTTTATTAAACAGCTTTAATATGTTTATATTTGTTTATTACCTCCCTATTTGCAAATCCTTTAACAAAATAAATTTGTTGTTGAGTTACACAGTGCTTCCTCTTTGTTACCTCATGTTGAACATTGGTGTTTATCTAATTCCACGTGCATCTATCTGCCCATTTTCTTTTATGGATCATAGGGTGTCCTCAAGCAGTGTTCTGACCATGTCTATTATATATATGTCACCCCATGCCTTTTCATCTTCTAACTTCTTTTGTTGATTATACTCCTCCATCCATTCTAACATAAATTAAGAATTGTATGAAACATACAAATGTAATGACTCCCACTCCTTAGCATCTACAAGTACAAGTAATCAATATTTAAATCCAAATTTACAAGATTTAGGATAAAAAAAATTGCTACAAGAATTTGAGTATACCATTTATCCTCTTTGAAGATCCTTGACCCTCTAATATTTCCCGTTCAAAAAATTGAGCTTGGTTATCACCCATAATTGTGGAGCTTCAATATGCAATTGAGGTAAGTACTCACTCAAATGAATCATTGTCTGAAAATCCATGTACCCCTCAGCCATAGACCCTTCAAGACGAGCTCTTTGCCTCACAAATTTTTTTAGAATCTTCATATATCTCTCCACAAGCCACATTGTACGGATATGGATAGGACCACATTGTTCAATCTCTTCTACTAGGTATATAAGGTAATGCTCTTGGGAATTGAAAAAGTTGGGAGGGAAGTTCATTTGAATATCACACATCAAAAGTGAAATGTTCCTATTCCAATACTTCAATTCATCTTGGTGTATCTCTTTTGATGAGACCCACCGACAAATATTGGCAACATGCACTACAATATAAATATTTTTAATTTGTGTCAAAAGTAAAGGTATATACTCATATAAAGACATCATAAATGACATAATTCAAAGGATAAGAGTTCGGCTATTGAAGCATGCATGATAGATTCAAATACCTCAAATATTTTGATAATTTATAAATGGTTTGTGTGATGTCATGGTCGAATGTGCTTGGTATTTCTACAGGAAACACATACTAGTACATCACCATTTAAAAAAATAGTGTTAAACAATACATTGTCTTCTAATATCATTAATATATAAAAATTTACAATTATGTTGCCAAAAATTTAACATCTTACACATTACCTTTATCCAATTGTGCCAATCATGTGTCTTTAGGCGAGAGAGATCTGACCCATCTCTTGAGAATAATTTTTTAAAGGATGCACCCACTACTACATATGGCTCAAAAGTTCAATGAATAAGTTAAAATCGAAACTTTCATGGATAAACAGATAAAAAAATTTTGAAAAAAATGTTTTGGCCCTCAATAATCGTCGCTATAGCGACGTAAGCATCGTAACATCGCTATAGCGACGAATGTTCGTCGTTATAGAGACATATATGACTCCATCGATATAGCAACGCTAAAATTTACATCATCATCATCATCATCATCATCATCATCATCATCATCTTCATCATCTTCATCATCTTCATCATGATCATCTTCATCATTATGATCATCTTCGTCATCATATTCATCATCATCATCATCATCATCATCGTCTTCATCTTCATCATCATCTTCATCATTATCATCATCACCATCATCATCGTATTCTTCATCATCTTCATCATCATCGTCATCTTTGCCGTCATCGTCTTCATCATCATCATCATCATCGTTTTCGTCGTCATCACCATCATCATCATCGATGTCATCATCATCATCATCCTCATCCTCATCCTCATCCTCATCATCGTCAACACCATCGTTGACATCGTCGTCACCATCATCTTCATCGTCTTCATCATCGTCATCTGCATCATTATCATCATCATCATCGTCATCATCATCATCATCATCATCACTGTCGTCATCTTCATCATCATTATCATCATCATCATCACCACCATCATCATCATCATCATAATCATCATCATCATCATCATCATCATCAACATCTTCATCATGATCTTCATCATCATCATCTTCATCATCGTCGTCATCTTCATCATCACCATCATCATCATCATCATCATCATTGTCATCATCATCATCGTCGTCGCCGTCTTCATCTTCATCATCATCTTCTTTGTATTAAAATTTACAAACACATATTTGTATGATTTAATCATTAATGTTTATTAAATTATGTGCAAAGCAATACAAAATGCTTTACAATACCAAAAAAAAAGAACCACATCTAGTGATACAAAAATGCAACAATGGCTTCCATATAACACCTAAATACTGAATATTCCCTTTACAGGAACTCAGTGGTGGTTTTGGACCCTATGCATGGTCCATGATCCTAAAAGCACATTTTAGGCCCTAAGATACTAGTTTTTTCCTTGAACCACATTTAGGGCCCTGAGAATCATATATGGTCCACAAAAACTTGTAGTGGTGCATATAGGCCAAACAATCCCTTTAGAAGGCATGTGAGGTGGCTTAAGACCATGTGCATGGTCGATTAGCCTTAAAATATTCTTTTAGGCCCTAAGATTCTAGTTTTTATCCTTAAACCATGCTTAATGCTTTGAGAAATATATCTAGTGTCAAAAAATTCATAATCGGATCTATGTGTAGAGAAGATCCCTTGTCTCACAAATGAATAAGTGGTTTTTTTAACTTACAAGTTTAAATTGTGATTAGATAAGGTAGGTAAATCTTAATATATTAGTCCATGATCCTAAAATCAAATTTTTGGCCTTAAACTTATACTTCGTGGATTTGATGAAAGGTCTAAACCAAACTAACTGAGAGAATTTCACCAACTCATCTCATCCATGCTGGCATGATAGAAAGCTGATGAAGTGTCTAAACCAAAGTAACCTAGAGAATTTAAGCAACTCACCTTATACCTGCTGACAAAATATAAAGCTCAATGTTATAAGGAGATTATATTTAATATCTTAGTGAAGAAGCTCATATAGTTAAAGGAAATCCTAATATAGATAAATGATAGTGTAAACAATAATGTTATATCTTATTGTATCTACATCAATGTTGACAAAATCATTTATGTTGTCAATTTTATTATAAATATTGTTATAATTTTATGTCATTAATATAATTGTTTTTCCCATAAATAATAACAATAGTATTTTAATTTAACATAAAATTAATTTAGATAAATGCCATAATTTATTAAACCAATTTCCCACTTCACAAAAATTAAGAATAAAACAAAACAAAAGCATATATATTTATTTAAAAAATAAAAATAAAAGCAAAAAAAAATATATAACAAATCAAAACATTTTATGAAATTCAAAACAATTGGCGCCCTCCCCCGACCTTGTTCCTTCAGTGCCCATCCCAATCCCACTATACATACTCTCTTTCCACTAGACCTGGCCATACTTCTCTGGTGTGGAAAGGACTAAAAATGGGGAAACGAAAGATGATGCATTTGAAACCTTGAAGACAATGCATTTGAAATCCTAGCTGCTGCCAGTTCACTTTCTTCCACGCCTTCGAGCTTTATGTTCTTTATGCTGAAATCACCTATATTAGGGTTTAATTAATTTTAAAGGGAGATGGTTTTATTTTTTTCAAATTCCTGTTTTTTCTTCAAATCCCTGGTTTACAAATACTCCGGTTATGTATCTCTAGATTCAAGATTTGGGTTCCTTGCAAATATTTATTTTGAGATAAGTTTGTCTGGACAGAAAATATGGATTCATGGTGATGTGTTACTTACAAAACACTTGTCGAGAGAGGATCCATGTTGGTGTAAAATGAGAAGTTGTAGGCCCAGTTGGTATACAGAGTGTAGCGGGTGTGATGGTTGGAAGTTGCGACCATAGGTTCATTCACTGACTAGATATTCATGCGATGAGACTGGAACAAGCTGCGCACATTACTGCACATTTTCCTGCCTCTATCTCTGATGAAAGCACCTACCTATAAATCTTTAGTGTTCATTATTCGGTACAAGTAACGTAAGCTACTATACTTTTGTACCTTGTGAGTTCTTTCACCTTTTCATCAGTCTTATAAAAGCCCCTAGGTATTAGAAGGGAGTTGCTCTGAATCAAAGATAGTTGTTTGTGAAAGAAGGTAGCTTATGATCATACAAAAGATAGATGGTTCATGATCAGGGTCTTTATCTCCATACGATAAGGTAGGTTTAAGTGTTGGTACTCAATCCCAATAGACTTCGAGGTTCATCTACATATTAATGTATGAGTCCAAAAGGTTGAAATGGACATGGCACACATACGTTAATTTTTGAAGTAGTAGGGGGAATACCTTGCACCATGAACAAAGAACCCTTGATCACCCCGCAACCCCCATTCTCACTCGAGGTTGTCCCAACAATCAGAAGGAAGAACCCACCATCAAGATCAGTCTTGAATATGAAATCCAGTGTGTTCTGGTTGCGATAAGCTTGTAATGGCCAATTTTTTGTTCTGTTGGAGTTGGATGCGATTATAAATGATGTAATTCAGTCTTATGAAATATCTCTATTTTCTTTTGGTTGAACACAATAGTTTATCTAACATCAATTCTTACTAAACCTAGCAAAGTTTTTCACTGGGTTCCTTAATACTTCGAGCCTTACACCAGTGTCCACATTTCCATTTCAAAGAAAAGTATTGTGAAGTTTGAACATTATATAGATCCCCAAGAAGACCTTGGAAATGCAACTTTCCTAATCTATGATGGGATCTGACTCCAAGAGTTTTTCACATTTTATTATAACAGTTCTAATGAATAAGGGATGTTGGTCCCATGGTTTTGAGAACTATCAGGCCATGAGTTTGATGTATGGGGTCTTTGGTTGATTTTGTACATATTAGTTCTGAGGCTTGAATTTGAAGTGCAGTGTTATTTGGAAATTGGGTTGTCATAGGGTGGTGATGTACAAGTTTGGCTCTGATGGAGTCATGTTAATTTGATAGACATCATTATGTAGTTCTGGAACCCAACTCCAAGGATGTTTAACTATGATTGGCTGGAGATTGTGGTCTTTGATTGTTATTATAAGAATTGATTTTTTGCAGTTCATTGAGATGAATTGACTTCCACGATATTTCAAGCTCTCATTTATTACTGTTGTTTTCATATGTTTTTGCTAAGTGTGTCCTTTGGAATGTTGTTCCTAATTGTGTACTGCCATTAACTATATACATTTTCATTTTCTTCCTAACGATATAGTTGGTTTTGGCTATTTTGCAAGAAAATCATATATTTCTTTTGAATTTGACAAATTCAACAGATGGGAATTTTGCCAAAATTTGTATGGGATATGTACCCATAATAGTTACAGAGGATGATGTAAGTCTTCCAACGAATATTATTTACAATAAATAACAAGTCACTCAGATATTCTTTCTTTTGAAACTTTTGCATTTTCCATTGGTATTTTTTATGGATTAAAATACCTCATTTCTATTTGAATCTCTAGCATTTATTTTTTTGTATACCTAGAACAATTACAGAGGATGATGAAAGTATGACAACATATATTATTTACAGAGCTTAACAAGTCACTCATATATTCTTTCTGTTGAAACCATTGCATTTTCCACCTTCGCTAATTTTTCTGGATTAAAGCACCTCATTTCTATTTGAATTTTCGGTAGTTATGTTTTTATGTTTTCAGTGCAGGGTATTAATGATCCCAGGGTATTAATGCTTGTTCAGGTATTAATACTCTAACAATCATAATCCATTAATGACACCTTGAATCACCACACACACTTGTTAAACGGAATCTTTGCTTTTTGAAAGAGATATGAGAAAAATTGGACATTTTTAGCCATAAGGACTTGGTCTCGATACATTGACACTATAGTTTCTACTTCAAACACACATCACTTAAGAAATGTCATAGAAATTTACATTTTTAGGTAAAAAATAGTTCGGTTGGCGGTTCATGCTTTAGTGGTTAAGGTTAAGGTTATAGGGGTTAGGGGTTAATGACAAAGTTGACTAGTTTTTAATTCCCATTGATGATGGTTTGTTAACATAAATCAAATTCATTCCATCAACAAGTTGGGTATTATTTATTGTGTCCAAACATTATTTAGGTGCAAAATTGATTTCATTATATAAATAATCTATTTCTAGAACATCACATCCCCTTATGAATATCGTTATCAACTACATACAAAAGTTACAAGTTGTCAATGTTTTCATAAGAAAGGGGTTGGTGGTTGTAGTATCATGGTGAGCTTAACATAGTAGAATCATTTGAAGCTTTACTATTCTAGTTTGAATGGATATCTTACCATTTTTCATATTCAAATTAACACTTTCATGATTTAGTGGCGTTTTCTTCTATTTTGAACCCTCACAACCCTAACCGTAACCCTTAAAACATTAACCCCTAAACCCTATAGGGATAAGTTCATGTCTATTTGTGTAAATGATTATTGGTTTGAGGTTAGGGGTTATAATATAAAAGTTTTATAAGTATTAGGATTTATAGGAAATAGTTGGTATAGAGAATAGGGTTAGTATGAATTTTTTGGATTATACAAGTTACAGTTTATAGATTCTATGGCTATACGTTTTATAAAGGTACCTTGGAAAAAAGTGTTATATGGGTCAACTTTTATAAGGGTTTGGGATGAGGTGTTATAGAGGTTAGGATGTATATAGATTAACAATTAGTTATTATGAGAATGATGGGATATAGTGGTTAAGAGTTATAATGTTAAATATTAAAGGGTTTATAGGTAGTTTGAATTTTGGTGTTATAACTGCTATAGTAATTATGTGATCATTGTAGGTATAAGGATAATATTTTGGTGTTATAAATTTTGCATTATGGGAGTTAGGGGTTGTAAGTAATAGAGTTTAATGGGATTAAGGGGTTATGCCAATGATGATGCTGGGGATAACAAAGATTATGATGATGATGATGATGATGATGATGATAAGGATGCGGATGAGGATTATGGTGACAATGATGATGATGATGATGATGATGATGGTGGTGGTGGTGGTGGTTGAGGTGATGGCGGAAACGATCACATAAAGAAGAAGATGTAACATACTAAATAAAAAATGACATCACTAAATAATTTAAACATAATACATTATGCAAAACGATATACTCACATACCTCCTAACGATGACGATGATGATGAGGAGGAGGAGGAGGAGGAGGATGATTACAATGATGATGATGGTGATCACAATGATGGTGATGATGATGATGTCGACAATGGAGATGATGATGATGACGATGATGACAACAGTGACAATGATGATTATGATGATGATGATGATGATGATGATAATGATGATGATGATGATGATGCTAAGGATTAGGATGAGGATGAGGATGAGGATGAGGATGAGGATGATGATCATGATGGCGAGGATGAGGATGAGGATGAGGATGATGATGATGATGATTATGATGATGATGATGATGATGATGATGATGGTGATGGTGATGGTGATGGTGATGGTGATGATGACGACAACGATGATGATGAAGATGATGATGATTATGAAGACGATGATGATGAAGATGATGAAGATGATGATGATGACGATGACGATCATGATGATGATCATGATGACAATGACAAAAACGGTGACGATGATGTTGATGATGATGATGATGACGATGACAAAAACGGTGACGATGATGAGGATGATGATGTGGATGAGGATGAGGATGATGATGATGATGATGATGATGATGATGGTAATGATGACGACAACGATAATGATGAAGATGATGAGGATGATGATGATGATAATGAAGATGATGATGACGAAGATGATGATGATGATGATGATGATGATGACGACAACAATGACGATGATGTTGATGATGATGATGATGAGGATGAGGATGAGGATGAGGATGAGGATGAGGATGAGGATGAGGATTAGGATGAGGATGAGGATGACAACGACAATGAAGATGATGAAGTTGAGGAAGATGATGATGATGATGAAGACGATGATGATGATGATGATGAAGATGATGACGATGATGATGATGATGATGATAATGATGATGATGATGATGATGATGATGATGATGACGATGACGACAACCACGACGATGATGAGGATGAGGATGAGTATGAGGACGAGGATGAGGATGAGGATGATGATGATGATGATGATGATGGTGATGACGACAACAATAATGATGATGAAGATGATTAAGATGATGATGATGATGATGATGCAGACAATGATGATGAAGACGATGATGAGGATTATGGTGATGACGATGATGACAACAACGATGACAACAACGGCGATGACGACGATGATGATGATGATGATGAGGATGAGGATGAGGATGAGGATGAGGATGAGGATGAGGATGAGGATGATGAGGATGAGAATGAGTATAATGACGATGATGTTGATGATCATGAGGATGAGGGTGAGGATGATGATGATGATGATGATGATGGTGATGACAACGACAACGATGGTGATGAAGATGATGATGATGATGAATATGATGATGATGAAGATGATGATGATGATGAGGAGGATTGTGAGGATGAGGATGAGGATGATGATGATGATTATGATGGTGATGATAATGACAACGATGATGATGAAGATGATGAAGATGATGAATATAATGATGATGATGATTAAGACGATGATGGTGATGATGATGATGATGATGACGACGACGATGATGATGCTGACGATGATGATGATGATGATGATGATGATGACGATGATGATGATGATGATGATGATGATGATGATGATTATGATGACAATGACGATAATGATGATGAAAATGATGATGATGATCAGGAAGAGGAGGAGGAGGATAAGGATGAGGATGATGATAATGACGATGAGGAGGATGATGATGATGATGATGATGATGATGATGATGATGATGATTATGGTGATGACGACGACAGTGATGATGGTGAAGATGATGATGATGATGAAGAGGATGATGATGAGTATGATGATGATGATGAATATGATGACGACGATGATGATGATGATGATGATGATGACAATGTCAATGATAACGATGATAATGATGACGATGACGATGACGATGACGATAACGGTGAAGATGGTGATGATGATGAAGAAGATGATTATGATGATGATGAAGACGATGATGATGAATATGATGACGATGATGATGATGATGATGATGATGTTGAGTATGAGGATGATGACGATGATGATGTAACATAGTAAATAAAAAATGACAAAACTAAATAATTTAAACATAATACATTATGCAAAAATATATACTCACATACCTCTTAGATTCCAACATTGCTACAATGTCATTAATATTCTTGGTCATCTGAATCAACATATGTATCATCATCTGGTTCAAAATCGCTATCGTTGAAAGGATCACTCACATCAGCATCATCATCAACATCATTTTCAGTTATATATTCCTCATCAATATCATCACTGACTACATCATTGGCTTCTGCATCATTTGGATGATCAAATTCTTGATCGAATTCTTCATCTGACACATCTACGTCGGTGACCAACTGCTCCAGATCTGCATCACCTTCTTCTTCAACATTGTCTTCTTCCTCTACATTATACTTGATTGGTATTCCTCTTGGATCATATCTAATAATGTATGACCAACCTGCTTTACCTAGCACCTTTGAGTAAAATACCTACTCACATTGGCTTTGAAGAACATAAGGATCTGTACTTGGTTCAAGTGCCCTTATATTAACCATGGTAAATCCATTGGCATGCTCAATAACTGTTCTTTTGGGATCACATTCATTCATTCATAGCCTGTACAATTTGACCTCAAATAGAACTATTTTAAAGGAATTAAAGTTACACTCAATTATATCTTCCAAATAACCATAGTACCTATTTTCATATACTTTTAGATGCTTGTTACTTCTAGAGGAAACATTAGTGACTTGAAAAACTGTAGTTATCCCACAATCGAATGTTTTCTTCTTGTCATCCAACTTTTTGATGCGAAATTTACAACCATTTCACCACATACCCTTGTGGTGTATCAACTGCATCATGCATGACTCAGTAAATAAGTATATAAGAATAATTAAATGAAGGAAATACATTGATACAATGGGAAACAACGAAAAAAATAAGTAGGGTAAATATACTTGCCTTTTTATCTTTTAAACCACATGCTAAATCAATTTCCCTTTATGTAAGTTCACAGGGATATTCTTCTCGATAACGATGCACTGTTTCAAATAATTTACTAACCCCTTCCGATGATAAGGTACCATAGAATTATTTACATCGTTCTATCCATTCCTCCATCTAATCAAGATTGTTTGCAATGTATAAATGTAGTGCATCCCACAAGCGACCAACTATATGAAAAAATAACAATTAAGAATTGTAAATTAGTTATCACTAAAGGAAATTAATGTTACCTTAAAATACTGTCGGAATAATAAAAATTACAAGATTATTATATATATATATATATATATGAAATTGAAAAATTAATTTTATAATAAATTAAAACTACACCATTCAATTACCTTTCACTTTCCTCATTCTACCTTTCCCCAATAGGACCTCCCATTCAAATTTATTGATGGATTTGACATGCCAAATGCGAGGCAGATTGATATTTTTTGCTAAATTTGGAAGATACTGACTAATGGACACCATGGATTGATATACCATATAGCCCTGCACCATAGAACCCTCAGGACGTGCTCTTTGTCTAACAAAATCCTTCAATGACTTCAAATTCCTTTCCACCATCCACATGGACCTTGAGTTTACAGGTCTACACAATTCAATCTCCTCAACTTGGCGTATGAGATAGTGTTCTTGTGCATTGAAAAATGTTGGAGGTAAATACTTTTGCAATTCACATATTAGACGAGGAATTTCGCTCTTCCAATACCTAATCTCTTCTTTATGGATTTATTTAGATGAGAGCCACCTACAAAATATGCAAGAAAATAACAATGATCAACAAGGTTGAGGCATATATAATAAAGTTCCAAGCTGTAAAACATAATATGTCAATAAGCTATGAAACAAAGAGAACACACATTTTCATGCATATAAATTGCTACTTACATCATGTATTTTCCAAGATCATATATAACTTGTTTTATGTTGATATAGAGGTAGAACATACTGTAGAAAAAAGAAAATTATTATTTAATGTTTCCAAATAGGGGAGAACAATTACTAAAAATATGTATTAAATGGAAATTATATACATAAATAATTACCTTAATGAATGCATGCCAGTCATGAGTTTTAACACCACCAAAATCACATTTTTTCATTATATACATAAATTTGTTTACTTTGTATTATTTTGTTACTCGACACACACTCTAAAGTCTCATATTTACTTTTTAATTTGTATTAAAAGTAAAAAGCAAAGTCTCTAGTTTAAGTCTTATATTTACTTTTTACTTTGTATTATTCTTTTTTGTTTATGACCGACATAAGCGCTAAAGTCTCTAGTTTAAGCCTCATATTTACTTTTTACTTTGTATTATTCTTTTTTTGTTTATGGCCGACATAATATTTATTACTTTTTACTTTGTATTATTCTTTTTTGTTTACTTTGTATTATTTTGTTACTCCACAAACACTGCACTCACAAGATCTCCCTCATATTGGGCTGTAGAGCATAGGTGCAAATCAACTAGCATTTGTGGAGAGTAGCAAATTGGCTTTATTTAAATAATGGTCATTTGTGGAGAGTAGCCAATGATGAAGGTCTTCAATGCTAATTTGACAACAAAATTAATAGGTTTTGTCAATTTAGTTAAACAATTACTTTTGTTAAAACACAACTATTATTTAGTTTTAATTATTTTTGAAACTTATAAATAAATGATAATCATCATCTAACACTAATCAATAATAATATCTAACTAGATCATCACAAACTAGATTAATAACTTAATATAGCATGTTAATTCATTTTAACCGTGAACAACTCCACGTAAATGCCTTTAATGATCATTACTAAATAAATATTACAAAGTCAAAATCAACAAATTCACTGATGGTTATAAACAAATTTATATTTTGGGTGTGTGCAAGAAGATGAGGGTCACTTTAGATGCAATGCTACTTTTTTCAAATCTCGTTCCTGATACCTAAAACATAACGCGTTTCTGATATTTACCACCTGCCATGGTAAGACCCGAGCCTAACATGTCATTGGACATGTAGGCTAGGTAACAATAACGTGTACGCGTTATGTAGTTAAAAAACGCGTACGCGTTATGTATTTACAAATCGCGTACGCGATATGTAAAACTAAAAATGAATTTAAAAACACAGTCGGCCGATTGCCGACCACCCGCGACACTCACGCATCAGAAATGCGAATAGAGGCGAAATTGACCCTGGACGAGGATGCTTTGTGGCCCACTCAACTATCCGTGTTGCTCGATTTAGCTAGAGGGGAGACAAATTCACCGGTGCATTCTCATCTAGTCAGGTAATTTATTCACCCAAATCATTTTTTTGTGATTTTTTAATCCAAATTACTATTTTTTTATTGTTTAACCTAGTTTTGTAATATTGATCAAATTGGGAATAACCCAATTTGTAATTAAATTCACACCTCAAAATGAAACCCTTTTCAAAAAACTCAAAACTTCATAATCAAACCAAAAATTGAAAAAATTAAAACTCCCCCCTTTCTACAATGTATTCATCTAAGTCACCCGACACGAGGACACGGGACACGAGTGTCCCCACCAGGCTTCAAATTTGAAGCCTTCAGGCCACTTCAAATTTTACCCACACGTCATAGAAGGCCACTTCAAATTTTACCATGCAAAAAAAATTTAATTTCATGGTAAGCCCTTCAATAATTAAATTAACCACTACTGTTTAAAATTGCAACAGAAGGGTAGCTTCAAATTTCACCCATCAACAATTTTTAGTGGGAAATTGGGAATGCGGCTACTAGCTAGGTGACTTGGGAGTGGGACTCGCTTACTCTCCAATATCCACGTGTTCGATCATCCATGGATCATGGACCATTGGGCCTCTAATAATATCATTGAGCAACTTACGTGGACGGGCTTACACTGAGTAGCCCATGGCTTGAACGCTTCGAAGTTCTCGTGTTTGTAGCGAGCGCTTACGTGTTTAACACATTTAATGGCATCAACAAAATTATTAAACCTGGAAGGTGGCTCATACGTGTTGTTGCTAGCGGGCTTACCAAGTTACAAGTTATCACATACCAATTCGTGAATGCTGACTCCGTGAGTTAATTGAGTATTCAATGTATAATATATTATGTTAATATGCCCCCGCGAATTTGGCATTTCAGACAAAATCCACAATCCATAAACTTCTTGTAATGTTGCAGGTTGTTTCTCCTGCCCATGGCCCCTACCTATAGACCTGTGTTTTCTTTGTTGTATCAAGTTAATTCTACCATCTACGGCTCCCAGCCTCACACCCTGTGTTTTCTTTGTTGTATCAAGTCAATCCTGCAGCTCCCAAGTTCCACCTTTTGTTTTCTTTGTTGTATCAAGTCAATGCTGGAATTCCATGCTTCCATGGCTCCGACCATATTGCATGAATAGAAACAAGCTTTTTCTTATACCCCTATTCCACTGTGGTTGAGCTACTTCCAAGTTCCACCTACCCTATCTCCTCCAGTCCTCCAGGATAGTTTGCGGAGCGAAGCTGGCAATGCCAGCCTGCCATAAACATATTTAAAGAAATTCGTTTTCTTTGAGGAGCTCAACTTCAAGGCTGACTAGATTTTTGACATCCTATGAATTTACAGGTCTGCTATATCCACTGAAAAATAAAGCCTCTCAACTTTACTACGTTAGTAAACATTGAAATTTTGATGTACTATTACATTTTCAAATGAAAAGAATAACTTATTATTAATAAAAAAATCAAATCATATTAATATATTAATGAATTTGAATTTAGCTTCCCAATTATATTAAAATAAATTATACATTTTAAATGATCCACAACCAAATATTATACTGAGAAGGAAATGGAAAAAAAGGAATTTCCTCAACACAACATGCTATTTCCTTATGATGATGCTTTTACGTTTATGATTACCAACCTTGGAATCAGGTTTGGTTATCCGAAGGTGTAATATCTTCTAAGCTAAGTCAATAGGTAGGGATGTTGGTATTGATATAATTATGACAAAGTTTTATAAAGGATTAGGAACAATTCCATTGGCTTGTAGATGACATATTTATGGATAAAAAGCTTGTTGTTATGAGATAATGACATCATGCCTCAAAAACATGTCCCATACAATCTAATGTTAATGGGCGCTCTACATAGAAATTGGAATGTCAACATTTGTAAGTACAATAAATATGTGGATGATTTTGGCCTACTACAACTTTAATATATTGAGTGGATTGATAACCTTCACAATTATATAAGAGATTGTAGCTATGACTAGGAGGAGAGTTAACAATGCAACAAAATCAAGTAATCGAATTTTGTGCATAAAATGAACATAAGACTCCCACCAAATTTCACTGAATCTACGTCTTAACAAAAGAACTCATCATTTCACGGGATTCCACCCCATCAATCCTTTTAACAGTAATGGCCATAACAGTTGCTACCACCCTAGCGCGAGAAAAAACAATCGAGCTACGCATGACAATACTTGAAACCAGACTTTTTGAACTCCCTATTACGTCATAGGAATCAATACTACTTTCTCCACAACATGTGGCACCCTCAATATCTTCCATCACCGCAATTTACATTTGATAAAAAACTTGTTCCCAAATAGTAATTACCCCATTCTTTGCTCTAAAACGGCCTCGGTTAACCTAGAATCCAATCCATACAACATGAACACATCCATATATACACATAGAATAAATATTAATAAATTTCTCATAGCCCTTCATAGTGAAATGGAACCCCACCCTTCAAATTTGATCCCTGGTCCCCACTAGACACGGTGACCCCCGGAATTATGACACGTAGGACACGGTGACCCCCGGAATTAATATATTTTTAAAATATATTAAAATTTAAAAATATAGACATATAGATCATCCAATAAAATTTAACATTTACAATTACAAATATTCAATAGAAATTACATTTACAATTACAAATATGTAATATTCAATAGAAATTAGATCATTCACAAATCACAACACATTTGTCATTCACAATCACAAAACACAATGAGACATTGAGACACATAGATGCAAACTCATCACTGCCTTGATCCTCCTCCTCCATGCCTAAATCAACAAACTCATCACTACCTTGATCCTCCTCCTCCTCCTCTCTGCCAATCTGACTAACTTACTTTTTAATTGTCAAATGTTTAATTTTAAGTTTTAAATGTATGTAAGTAAATGCCATTAAATTGCTTATGTGAGTTTGATTTAATACATGTTCAATTTTGAAGAGACGTCATTATATACCATGTATATGTTTCTAATGATTTTCGTATTAATGTATTTATTGCAGTTGCGGCTATGGATGCCAATGCTGAAATATTGATTGAGCTTGCCCAATTGAGGGGCATAAGTGAAGCTTTTAGTGGTGGCGACAGGATTCGCCGTTCACTTGCATCAACCTTGGATGCAATTGTGGACACAATTTCACAATCTACGAATGTCCTATATGATATTGCATCTTACAGAGAAAGAAAAAGACAACAATATGCTGATGGACTAGATTACAATGCAGTAAAAAAGTTGAAAATATCCAAAGAGGTTATATTTGCATTGTTTAGGGACCCTCGGACGGGGGAAATCCCTAATGCAAGCAAGCCGCATATCTCCATTGAGTGGTGCACGTTTCAACCATTTGTTGATAACTGGATGGACAGATGGTACATGGTTTTTGATATGCCACCACACAACAACAAGGAAATTCCCTTATATTTCCTTCGAAAGATGTATGCAGAGTTCGTGTTGCATAAACACGTTAACTATTTTGACATCTTACAGTTCCAGGGGATCGGTGGGGGGATGCCCCAAAACCGACCCAATTCCAGGCTTCGAGACCAGGATCGCCCTATCCCTGCACCTCGCAGGCAGTTGCCTGGGCCAGATGTCCCACCAGCACATCGCATTATTCCGCAGACACGGGATGCATTTTTGAGTTTGGCACGGACGGTTGTTCGCCATGGCAGGATGGTTCAACATATCGGTGAGGAAGGGACATCTGTCCCTAGTGTGGTACATACACCAGCTCGTCACCATGCAGGACCATCAGCTAGTGCAGGACCATCTAGACCGTCCACTAGTGCAAGACCATCAGGACCATCCACTAATGCAGGACCATCAGCTATTCCCCATCCTAGTACTGATCCTCACAAGTGCACGTCATGTGGTCGTCCCTGCTATGGTATTGCATCAGATGTTGCCTTCAGTGGCTTTTTGAGAGAGGTATCTTGATGGTTAATTATAATAAATTCTTCATTTATTTTCGTCTTTGTACACATATATATAGTTTGAGCTAATATATTAATTTTGTGAACTTGCAGTTGATGATGATTACCGGCAGTGACGCCCCAGAGCCGGATGTTCCAGACTCGACAGGGGGGCATGATGCTACCCATTCGGCAGGCCCATCTTATATACCACCTATTGCCGTATCTCACACCGAGGTAAACATTTTAAAATTTCAGTTTTTTAATACTTGTTAATTTGTTAATTTCCACATACTTTACATTTTAGTTCATTAATGCTATATACGGTCTAATATTTACAATTATTAAACTTGCAGATGGCAGATCCTTCACAGGGGCAAGGTAATGTGGAGGTAGTGCCCATGGTCATACCGTCCCCTGAAATGTCTGGGCTCCAGGTAAACAATTAAAAATGACATTTTTTAAATACATGTTTGTTTGTTGAATCATGCATGTCTAACTACATGAACACTTGCTGACTGTAGGCACCATCCGACACATCTGGCCCATTTCCTGGATTTACATCTCCCTCCAGGCCATTCGTGAACAAGGGTCGTGTGTATGTGAGGCGTTCTACTCCAAGAAAGACTCCAGCTGCCCACGACCATGGGCTTACTCACACCACGGTAATGTATATCCTTCGATGATATTTGTTGTTTAACTTGAAATCCAGTGCATAAATCGTTTTTGTTAATGTTTGAATTGCATGTTTACTGCAACAGGAACCCGAGTTGTCTGTTGAGAACCTTGCATCGATGGTTGATGCAGCAGTTAGTGCCGCATCTGCAGTGGCGACTGATCACACACAGGTATGTAACTATTTCAACATTATCTTTACATAGTTTATTATTGTTGGACCTATTGTTTATTCATGCATTTCTAACTATTTCAACATTTTTTCATTGTAGCCACCACCAGCAGGAGCAGTGCCTGGCCCCCCTGGTTCAACCATCCTGGATGTTCAACCGACGGCTCCATCTGCTACACAAGCAACACAATCTCCTTTGTCAGTTGAGGTGAGATGTCCTTCAGTGACCAAGTGTTTCATGCACTTTCCATGCACCAGTTGATAATTGTTGAGATAATGTATTAGTGTACATAGTTAGTTGAATTTAACAATTGATATTTAATTTGCAGGATCCAGGGATGCACATTGATCCTAGGGATGTGCCTAGAGGATCAACGTCGGGAAAGAACAAGAGAAAGCTTGAGTTTTGATAGTTTTGGACACATGTGCTTTTGGATACTTTTGTATATATATGTACTTTTCGATACATTTAGTTTTAGAGACATGTACATTGACTTTATTGTGCATGTACTTTTGGAGACATGTACATTGACTTCATTGGATACATGTACTTTTCGATACTTTTGGATATACATGTACTTTTGGAGACATGCACTTTTGGAGACTTTTGGATATACATGTACTTTTGGAGACATGCACTTTTGGATATATATGTACTTTTGGATACATGTACTTGTGTCATTCTAATGTGTTGATTTGTGTGGATTATCTATTACTCATGAATGCACTATGTCAAAAGAACAAACTATTATATTCAAAGGTTTCAACGAATTCACTACATGCATGCACTAATTGGTATCTAATTAAAATTTGTGATTTTGGATGATCATTACAAGTTATGTCAAAGTTCTTGCTCGCGTAATTTAATCAAACTAAATGCAATACAATGTTTTCAAGGTTTCAACGAACTCACTCATGCACACCCATTGCCATCAACTACCAATGAAAGTCTAACATTATGAGGTTCTTCTTAAAAAATGGGTAATATTTCCTTGATGATCGTAAATTGAGAACCATTTGTAGCCACTCATATAATACCATCTTCACTTATCTTTGTACATGATAATCCATATAATGTGCTATGTTTTTTAACCTAAACAATCATCAAAAACCTAGAATTATAGGGATATGACAAACAACCTTATGGGGCACCTTATATATTAACCTTGTGTATACATTAGGATCTTTGTCATACCATTGTTTGAAATGTCATTCAATACCTTCAATTTTATCAACATCAAATTAGTAGACAAAGCGACCCATCTTTGATCTCTTGTATAGGCCTTTGTGTGCCTTATCAATAAGATGTACATCATGAATATTATCATAGGTCTCATACATAGGTGCATCCTCATCCATGCAAACAAAGGTGTCATGGATCAACCTATTATCCCTTTATTCTCAATAATATTAGTATCATTATCTTCCATAGGATCAAATTCAACTCCATCACCCCCATTATTACTACTCTAAATTACAGCCTTAGGAGTTTTGATCATGTGTTTTTGTCTCTTTAGGAGTTTTGAAATATTATACTCTTTCAAAAATAATATGGAAGTTCAAATATTTAAAAGTGGCTTAAATTATAAAATGGGCGGAAATTCACCAAGTGTCCCTGAACGGCATTTTCATGCGACTTGCAACTCAACATAACTCGGAAACCGGACGTCGGACCGACGAACCCTCGACTCCGTTGGTCTCCTGGCGTGCGATTACCTCTAGGGGGCCCTCTCCCTCGACTCCCCATGGCCCAGTGGCTTCATTGTGCATTCATTTCGTAAAGTAGGGTTTTGCTCAGTTTAATTGCATGCAATCTCGCATTGGTGGGTCAACTCTGCAAAAACCTCCCCCGAGCCAGTGTTGGCAGTGTTCCCACGTCGGCATTGCCCACACACACTTGCGGGAGCCAACGGCACGCAATCTTCTTGCTCCGTTTGCTTTTTGGCTCCCGGACGGAAATTCACCAAGTGTCCCTGAACGACATTTTCATGCGACTTGCAACTCGACATAACTCAGAAACCGGACGTCGGACCGACGAACCGTCGACTCCGTTGGTCTCCTGGCGTGCGATTACCTCTAGGGGGCCCTCTCCCTCGTCTCCCCATGGCCCAGTGGCTTCATTGTGCATTCATTTCGTAAACTAGGGTTTTGCTCAGTTTAATTGCATGCAATCTCGCATTGGTGGGTCAACTCTGCAAAAACCTCCCCCGAGCCAGTGTTGGCAGTGTTCCCACGTCGGCATTGCCCACACACACTTGCGGGAGCCAACGGCATGCAATCTTCTTGCTCCGTTTGCTTTTTGGCTCCCGGACGGAAATTCACAAAGTGTCCCTGAACGGCATTTTCATGCGACTTGCAACTCGACATAACTCGGAAACCGGACGTCGGACCGACGAACCGTCGACTCCGTTGGTCTCCTGGCGTGCGATTACCTCTAGGGGGCCCTCTCCCTCGTCTCCCCATGGCCCAGTGGCTTCATTGTGCATTCATTTCGTAAACTAGGGTTTTGCTCAGTGTAATTGCATGCAATCTCGCATTGGTAGGTCAACTCTACAAAAACCTCCCCCGAGCCAGTGTTGGCAGAGTTCCCACGTCGGCATTGCCCACACACACATGCGGGAGCCAACGGCATGCAATCTTCCTGCTCCATTTGCTTTTTGGCTCCCGGACGGAAATTCACCAAGTGTCCCTGAACGGCATTTTCATGCGACTTGCAACTCGACATAACTCGGAAACCGGACGTCGGACCGACGAACCGTCGACTCCGTTGGTCTCCTGGCATGCGATTACCTCTAGGGGGCCCTCTCCCTCATCTCCCCATGGCCCAGTGGCTTCATTGTGCATTCATTTCGTAAACTAGGGTTTTGCTCAGTGTAATTGCATGCAATCTCGCATTGGTGGGTTAAACTTGCTCACCTTGCAAACATCATCCATCAAACAGAAATTTGATGGAGTTGAAATCAATGGATTGCTTGTCACAATAGGCATTCATAAGTTTGCGTAATTGAATACTCCTCTTAATCCCTAAAAAATACTTCATTCCCATCCTACAGATCCCAAACAATGTCAAAGGTAAGAAGGATTTCCATATAATCCAAATATATGTTTTTTTTCAAATATATTTTACATGGAAACATAGCAAAATGGAATCTAATATTTCGTTTGCATTCGGAAGAAAAGATTGGCAAGGCCAACATTGGCTTCCTTTTGGATTAATATCTCCATTTATAATTCCATAGATTTATACAGTTGTCTTAATCCTAACTGTATACATTGCATGAGAATAAACACCATCAATCTCATTTTTGAGACTTGGTTGTCATGTTAATGCAAATGTAAATGTAAAGGTTGCCTTTACAGGACTTTTGAAACTGAGTGTGGGAAAGGGGATCATGATCGAGATGTTGTGTAGGTAAACATTATATTCTGCAGGTAAAAATGGTAAATATCCTGGCGTGCGATTACCTCTAGGGGGCCCTCTCCCTCGTCTCCCCATGGCCCAGTGGCTTCATTGTGCATTCATTTCGTAAACTAGGGTTTTGCTCAGTGTGGGAGTGTGCAATTTTTGCACACAGGGGTCAACTTTGGAAAATCATCCACCGGGCAAGTATGGCTAGTGTTCCTAGCCCGAACCTATCTAGACACACCTGCAGGACTCCCCGAAACCCGGTTTTGTTGCATGGTTGGAGTTCTATGCCCCCGGTAGGTATCCAGCAGGTGTCCCTGAAGGCCTTCTGGTAGTGAGACGGGATGAGCCATAGAATGAAGATCGTGGCTCGGATCGACGAACCGTCGACTCTGTTGGATTCAGCACACCGGGATAGTGCCAGGGATGCCCCTCCCCTCCTACCCGGTGGCCCATGTGTCACCTTGCAGGTCCATCTTGGAAACTAGGGTTTTGCTCAGTGTGGGAGTGTGCAATTTTTGCACACGGGGGTCAACTTTGGAAAATCATCCACCGGGCAAGTATGGCTAGTGTTCCTAGCCCGAACCTGTCTAGACACACCTGCAGGTCTCCCCGGAACCCGGTTTTGTTGCATGGTTGGAGTTCTATGCCCCCGGTAGGTATCCAGCAGGTGTCCCTGAAGGCCTTCTGGTAGTGAGACTGGACGAGCCATAGAATGAAGACCGTGGCTCGGATCGACGAACCGTCGACTCCGTTGGATTCAGCACACCGGGATAGTGCTAGGGGTGCCCCTCCCCTCCTACCCGGTGGCCCATGTGTCACCTTGCAGGTCCATCTTTGAAACTAGGGTTTTGCTCAGTGTGGGAGTGTGCAATTTTTGCACACGGGGGTCAACTTTGGAAAATCATCCACCAGGCGGGTATGGCTAGTGTTCCTAGCCCGAACTTGCCTAGACACTTTGGAAACTAGGTTTTTGCAGTTCCATGATGATGATGAAGATGTTGATGATGATGGCTTGGTCTAAGGTGGTGCTCTCAACTAGCTAATTCATTATGAAATATTTAACAAGACATGAATTAAATTTAATATAAGTGTATTGTTTAATATAGTGAGCATGAATTGAATTAATTTTGTTGGGTGAAGCCAATAACCAACATGATGAACATAATATAATTTTAGGGTTTACTGATCATATGTAAAAAATGGATTAAAAAACACAATTATTATAATTTTAGTTTAATGTTTATCCACTTTAATCCATATATTTTTTAGTTTTGACTATGAATACACAATAATTATTATATATATATGTGTGTGTGTTTTTGTGTGGATAACTTAGAGATGTATAATAAAAATGGGTAAAAGGTGGTTGTCACTAGAGACTTTCATAGTTGTATAGTGAAAATGTAATAGCTATTAAAATTTGGATTAGAAAATTATTAAAGAAAATAAATTCTATAGAAATGGGTAAAAGGTGGTTGTCGCTAGATTAAGAGAGACTTTCATAGTTGTATAGTGTACAATTGTCTAGTGGTTATGGCAGTGATGTGTAAAATCTTATGATCACATGAAAGAGATCACAAATAGGTTCATAAAACTAAGAACAACAATACTTTGAGCAATTTTTCAAAGGAAACTAGAATAGAGCCAGTAAAGAGAAAAAAATACTAAAAACTTGATTTCATACTAAAATGAATGAAAAATGGTTTTACATAAAGAAATTTGAATTACTCAAGGAACCAATTCGATTGTCTAGTGATTCATAAGGATTCAGTTGGGCTCAACATAGAGCTTAAATGCCCTTAAAGTTAGCTAAGCAACCTCTCAAACATGATTAATATATGGTTTACTGATCATATGAACATAATATAATTTTAATCCATCTCTTGTAAATTTGGCATATCAAGAACGCAAAATTGACATATTCATATGAAACATACATGTGAAAATTGAGCATATATCAATATTCAATTACAAACAGTGAAAATAGTATAGTATTAAAAGTATGTAACGTACCTCATCATGCTAGATCCCACCTATTATCATACAACCAAGCCCTCCGTATCATCTCTTATACTGATGGTCTCCATTAGTCTCTCGTGCTCTGTATCCGGTAAGAAGTAGCGTACCTTCGATGTATTTCGACTAGGCATTGTTCGTACCTGAAGGTTTGTGCCAATGATTAAGTTGGTAAAGTGATATACACTTGCACCTGGTTTGTAATCCCTGTAAACATATCCACCCTTCTTTCTTCCATTGTTGTCGCGTGTCAAGTATTCACCTTTAACAACCATAGACCCAGTTGGAAAGTGGTTGTTTTCATCGTCAGTCATGGACACAATGAGGGTTTGCTTTCCATCTATACAGCGTGCCAACCAGTATTCATCACCCCATTCAGTATCTTTTGAGGCAACCACTGCGTATATGTGCCCTGCATTATATGATTGTAGGTATATGATCAAAATATTTTTCGTGCGATACAAGGCCATTAATGTGCATTTGAAGACTACGTAAACAAACAAAAAATGTTAAGGAAATGCATCATACCGGGTTGTACAAGGTCTGAGACATGATCAAAATCTGCAGAAATAGATGATTGGTCTTCTTCCAACGGAGTTAACTCAACAATTTCATGCTGATCAAGTGGAAGTGATATGCGATCCCATCCATCAACCCAATCCAATGATTCACACCCATCCCAGTCACCATCACAACAAGGCGAGCAAAAACAAGCAAGTTTTCTGGTCCAAATTTCAAATACTGGGTTATCAGAGCTTCGAACCGAATGAAAGCCACGAGTCCCAGGCACAGTCTTGCATTCCCATGCATGTGAACGATCTATGTCTACCACCTCCCAAAAAAATCTCTCCACATGTCTCTTTCTTGTGGATTCTACTCGCATAGTTGATTCCTCTCCCATTACTGACGTGGACCACCTGACTATAGATTGAGCATTTAGAATAGTAGATTCTGTAGATACTTTCAATTCCTCTCTTCGTAGGGCTGTTTTGACACATGCTCCGGCTCCATCATGCTCTCCTTTACCATGCCCAGTCTCAAAATAGTTCCACATATGTGGCACTTTGTAGTTTTTATGCAATGAACACAACCACTGAAATATGCGTGCATTTTTGAACTGACCAGCACACCCATCAGACCAAATCCAGTGTCGGTCCATCTGTATGTTCCTTCCCTTCAAGTGATCATAGAACATGATGAAGCAATGACGTACATAGTGGAAGTCGTGGCACCTATCATCACTTATGTAGAAGTGATATTCCTTCAGAATTTCTCTTTGCTCTTCAGTGCTATTTGGGCCATGCCTGTATGTGATATGGACCATCAAGGAAACCTGCTCAGAGTGATAATACTGACTTTGGATCTCATTTTGAGGTTGCAGAGTGTAGTTCTCGGCAAAATCAACAACTGAAAGTATAGTACCAAGGGGAAATGTATCTCTGCATATTCTAAACTTCTCATCCTGCCATCGTGCCACGTGGACATGCTGAACATATTGATGTGTCTTTTCAATAAATTCCTTGATGAAGTCACTAACTTGTACCTGGTGACACAAAATGATCTCAATGTCAGTTTTTTGTTGTAAGTAAGGATTGAAATGTAACTGTTACAACATAATTTTATAGATATAAATGCATACCTGAGATGTCACCAATTGTATTTTTTTGCTTTCTTTCCCTGGGACTATTTCATAGTTGATATATTTGAAACTTTTCATGTCTGTAACCATTTTCCCAAATTCACTGTCTCCATTCTCGTGCATACATTGGCTCAATAATGCCATTCCAGCACAGTTGGAGCATGTTCCATCCAAACAAGATTTTGCATAGTATGTTTGCCCCACGGGCCTATTGCACATGATGCTATGAATGAATTCTCTTGATGAAGTCGGTGGTATTGTCATGGAGCAATCCTGCACAATGTTAGTATGCAACACACGACTAATGTACAAAAATGTTTCATAGTAATATTCATATTCTACATGGTATCTACAACAACAAGTGTTACGAAGAGTATTTATTCTAACATACCATGGCTTACATTTCTCAAAAGATCTTTGCCCCAAGTTCAATTGTCTATGCTCAATCTTAAATTTTTCGTAAAGCTCTGTCTGTGTTATATCAAGAAGATGCTTAGTATGTGGCTCACGATCCTTTGAACCCCTTCTTAGTTTTAGTACATCCTTTCGGTTTGAAGAAGGCCTTGTGTGATCATGCCAAAAACTATGCACTAGTCCCTTTACTGCATCAACTAGCTTCATGTCACGACGTGGCAACCGACCAACAAAGGCCCAAAAATCTGTCTGATCGGTTGTGTCAAGATGTTCTCTTCTAATAGAATACCTACGGAGGGTTTTTACATTCAAATTAACTAGTTTGGATGTAGGCCTGAGAATACGAAGGGCCCTGGTGTTCTTATCTGCAATTGATTGTGACAACACACGACGAGCAGCATTGCGGTCCTTTGAACGTGTGTTCTTACCAATTTTACCAAATGCATCTACTAGGCTTTTAACTATATGAGAACTTGGTTCAGAATTCTTTATCATCTTTATCCCTAACTTTTTCCTAACAACATTCATGCTCCTAGATTTTAACAATGATAAAAATAATCTACATTTATCTCCATCACATTTAGAAACAAAATATTTATCAAGTATCTGTTGAGTTTGATAAGCAATACTACGTTTAGATAGCGTACCTTCAATGGAATTCATAAGTCTTTCATCAACTTGTATATGCTTCGGAGTTCTTCGACGTGTGCTTGCTAATGGAGGTAAGGGGGTTGGAATTGTACCATGTAGCGCATCACCAAGACGCTCTGGCGTTTCAGTAGTAGCTTGGTGTCCTTCATTCTCTTCCTGGTAGTTGGATGGTGGAAGTCCAACATCCTCATCCATGGTCTGTGGAAGTCCAACATCCCCTTGTGGAAGTCCAACATCCTCATCGATGGTGTGGATAACATTCTCTTCTTCAACAGTAGGCAAAATGTCCAACGCCTCTCTGACTTCATCGCTTGTATAACTACATCCGGATAGCAAATTGAGTGTTTCTTCGTGAGCTTCATCTTGAGATGGTAACTTATCACTTTGACTTGAAGTGGGAATTGAAACATCCCCTAATGAGCACCTACATTTTGCTTCTTGATTACTTCCATGGGGTGCTTGTTCAACAACTATTGTGGAAATTGAAGGTCCCTCTTGTCGTGGATTAATAGGATGAACCATGGTATCCTCTACAATTGGATTTGGATTAGTTTCCAAAGAAAGCCTCCGATTCATCATGTATATTCTTTTCTTTTCTTTCTCTTCTTCAATGACTTCTTGAGGTCTCTTCTTCCTTGTTGATTTGTTTACTCGGTTACGTGCATTCCCCATCACCACAATGATCAATTCAATATAGTTTGTTTTTGTTGCTCCTCAATTACAAGCTCTTCAATAATAAGCAAATGGAAGTTCTTCCTTGTTGGTCTTGAAGCTTGATATCTTACCTTGTGTGCTCCTCAAATATAGGCAAAATGAATCTTTCAAAGGCCTTATCTTTGGTGTTCTTCAATTGGAGATTCTTCAAGCTTGCTAATTATTTTCTTCAAATATGGCCATATAACCCAACACCACAGTGAGCAACCATGAAAGATGTCCTCAATGCTGCACCTGCATAAAAAAAATTGATGGAGTTGGTGTAGAATATGAAAATTTTCAGACGCGGGCTCGTGCTGTTCGAAAAATCGCGGGATTGTTGCTTTCGTTCGGACAGAGTGAAGTTGCTCTCGGACAGCAACAGTCCATTATTTCTGGAGTTCCAAAACGCGTACGCGTTATATAAATATAAAACGCGTGCGCGATATGTAGTGAAAAAACGCGAACGCGATATAGTCAAGCACAATAAATAGGTTAGGTGCACGGCTAGGGCAACGAACAAAATCAAAGAAAACTAATAATTTATATGATTGCATACAAAACAAATGTTTTGTATGGTTTAATACCCCCTAGCTCTCTCCCAATAATCCCTAGATACCCCCTATCTCTTTCTAAATATCTGTCCCTCATTCTGCCTACATGTTTCTTTCATGTTTCTTTCTCTCCCTTCAGCCATGTCTCTACCACCCCACTCTCCATCTCTCCACCTTCTCTTTATCTTCGTCATTATCCCTCCCTATAGCACTCTCTCCCTTCTTCTCCCTTAATCACTAACCCTCTACGCCTTTATCCCTCCCCCCTGCCCTCTCTGTCTTACCTTGTTCCTAGAGCCCCTCCCCCATAAAGGCCTTTAGACCCTCTTCTAAATATTAATCCCTAAGTGCATAAGTGCACAAGATGATGAGGAGGAGGAGGGTGATGACAATGAAGATGATCATGATGTAGATGAAGATGATAAAGATGATGAGGAGGAGGAGGGTGATGACAATGAAGATGATCATGATGCAGATGAAGATGATAAAGATGATAATGTTGATGAAGATGATGGTGATGATGATGAAGATGTTGATGAAGATGTTGATGATGATGGTGATGATGATGGTGATGAAGATGATGGTGACATGATGGAGATGTTGATCTGATGAGGAAGATGATGATGATGATGGTGATGATGGTGATGATGATGAAGATGTTGATGAGGACGATGATGGAGATGAAGATGATGATGATGAAGAAGATGATGATGATGGAGATGTTGTGTTGATGGGGAACCTAGAGATGACAATGATGATGAAGATGGTGATGGTGATGGTGATGGTGATGGTGATGACGATGAAGATTTTGATGATGATGCTGATGGCGATGATGATGAAGATGTTGACGATGATGGTGATGGTGATGTTGAGATGATGATCATGACGATGTTCAGAAGATCATGATGGTGATGATGGTGATGATGATGGAGAAAATGACAATGATGGATATGTTGATGAGGAACCTGCAGATGCCAATGATGATGATGATGGAGATGTTGATGAGGAACCTACAGATGCCAATGATGATGGTGATGACGATGAAGATGTTGATGATGATGGTGCTGGTAATGATGATGATGATGATGATGACGAAGATGATGGTGACATGATGGAGATGTTGATCTGATGAGGAAGATGATGATGATGATGATGGTGATGATGATGAAGATGTTGATGACGATGATGATGGTGATGAAGATGATGATGATGAAGAAGATGATGATGATGGAGATGTGTTGATGGGGAACCTAGAGATGACAATGATGATGAAGATGGTGACGGTGATGACGATGAAGATTTTGATGATGATGCTGATGGCGATGATGATGAAGATGTTGACGATGATGGTGATGGTGATGTTTAGATGATGATCATGATGATGTTCAGAAGATCATGATGGTGATGATGGTGATGATGATGGAGAAAATGACGATGATGGATATGTTGATGAGGAACCTGCAGATGCCAATGATGACGATGATGGAGATGTTGATGAGGAACCTACAGATGCCAATGATGATGGTGATGACGATGAAGATGTTGATGATGATGGTGTTGGTAATGATGATGATGATGATGATGATGATGATGAAGATGAAGATGATGGTGACATGATGGAGATGTTGATCTGATTAGGAAGATGATGATGATGATGATGGTGATGATGATGAAGATGTTGATGACGATGATGATGGTGATGAAGATGATGATGATGAAGAAGATGACGATGATGATGGTGATGAAGATGATGATGATGAAGAAGATGACGATGATGGAGATGTGTTGATGGGGAACCTAGAGATGACAATGATGATGAAGATGGTGATGGTGATGACGATGAAGATTTTGATGATGATGCTGATGCTGATGATGCTGATGATGATGATGATGATGATGATGATGAAGATGTTGACGATGATGGTGATGGTGATGTTCAGATGGTGATGATGATGATGATGATGATGATGATGGAGATGTTGATGAGGAAGGGGGAGATGACAATGATGATGAAGATGTTTATGGTCATGAAGATGATGATGATGGTGATGGTGATGATGATGGAGATGATGGAGATGATGGAGATGATGGAGATGGCGATGAAGATGATGATGATGATGATGATGGTGAAGATGATGAAGAAGATGACGATGATGGAGATGTTGACCTGATGACGATGAAGATGATGATTATGGTGATGATGATGAAGATGTTGATGCTGATGATGATGGTGATGAAGATGATGATGATGGAGAAGATGATAATGATGGAGATGTTGATGAGGAACCTACAAATGCCAATGATGATGATGATGATGATGATGGTGATGACAATGAAGATGTTGATGATGATGGTGATGGTAATGATGATGAAGATGATGATGATGATGGTGATGGTGATGGTGATGTTTAGATGATGATGTTCAGAAGATGATGGTGACATGATGGATATGTTGATCTGATTCAAGGAAGATAATGATGATGATGATGATGGTGATGATGATGAAGATGTTGATGATGATGATGATGGTGATGAAGATGATGATGATGAAGAAGATGATGATGATGGAGATGTTGATGTTGATGGGGAACCTAGAGATGACAATGATGATGAATATGGTGATGGTGATGGTGATGGTGATGACGATGAAGATTTTGATGATGATGGTGATGGTGATGATGATGAAGATGTTGATGATGATGGTGATGGTGATGTTTAGATGATGATCATGATGATGATAATGATGATGGAGATTTTGATTTGATGAGGAATATGATGATGATGATGATGATGGTGATGATGATGAAGATGTTGATGATGACGATGATGGTCATGAAGATGATGATGATGAAGAATATGATGCTGATGGAGAATATGATGCTCACAACTCCCTCTAGTCTCTCTCTCCCCAACCATCAATCTCTCTCTCTCTCTCTCTCTGTCTCTCTCCCTCTCTCAAACACACACACATACACACACATTATGTCACTTTCCATTCTCAAACCCATACCCCCTCCATCCATATCTATCTCCAACTTTCTCCCTCCATCCCTCACCCTACCTTCTCTCCCTCCCTCTCTCATCGCCTGTCTCTCACCTTCTATCCCTCCCTCATCTTTCCCTCAACCTATCTCAATCTCTCCATCACTCCCTCTCTCTCCATCGCCACCACTCTCTGCATGTCTCCCACCAACACTTTCTGTCTCTCCCTTCCTATCTCTTATTTCGTTCTATCCCCATCTATCTCTCACTCCCTCCAAATCCATTCCTCCCCATTGTCCCTCTCCCTCCCTCGCTCTATGTCTCTCCCCCCCTTGTATTCTTTATTTCTCTCTCACATCCCCCTTGCCTCCATCCATTCCCCCTTGTCACTCAAGTCTCACTTTCAACTTCTAACCCTATACCTCTTCAGAACCTATTCTACTCCTAATAGTGCTCTCAAGCTCCACTTCCCTTCACCCCCTGTAGCCCATCATGTTCTCAATCCCTTCATCTCTCCCCACTCAAGCTTCCAACATCCTTTTAAGCCCTTGACCCTTTCCCACCCCTATTAAATATTAACCATAGATTCCCTTGACCCTTCCCCACCCCTTCTCAAATATTAAACAAAATTTCCCTTGACTTCTACACCCCCTCTTTCTCAAGTATTAAACATGTATTTTATGATTTGAATAACGCGAACGCGTTTTGTAACTATATAACGAGTACGTGTTATGTAATTATATAACGCGTATGCGTTAATTATTGATATAACGCGCACGCGTTATTTAGTTATATAACGCGTACGCGTTATTTAAATCTAAAAGCGCGGCAATATTTTTGAATTTAAACAGGCCGAGTCACATGCTCACATGTCAACAATAATCCTATGTGTATGCTTTGGAGTTTGCTTCGGTAATTCCAAACCTGTGCTATGTTAATGAAAAACCAAAGCTAATTGGGTATTTCTTCCAGTTTCTGGAGAAGCCTGTGCTTAGCCACTCGTTACAATATGCTACACAGAGTCATTTTTGACGAAATCTTAGACACAAATAGCATTTTTTCTGCAGATTCCAAATATGTAACTTTTATTTTGAAATATTAATTTTTCCTATTTTCTTTCAATTTCTTTTCTGTCCTACCTCCTTAACTCGTGAAACACATTGTTAGTGTTTCTTCCATAACTTTTTCAATTCTCAATCATTTCAAAAAAAAATTGTATGGTGCACAAGAGGACACTAACCTCCACGTTCTATGAAAAACCCATTTCAAGAATTTTGCATTAAGACCTTCAAAGGCTCTACCCACAAAAGATGTACTATTTTTGAGGTTTGATCACTTAGACAATTATAAAAAAATTATAAAATTACTAATTTAATTTTCGAAAAATAATGGCGCACAAGTGCTATGTGTTCTCTACATGCATGCCAATTTTTGTAGCTTGATTCCATCATTTAGGCCCTCAAAGGCTCTACCCACAAAAACATATACCTTATCATTTGCCTGAAAAATAAAAAGTGTCTGGTAGGAAAACTCATTTCATCTTTTTTACTCAATGCAAGATATTTTCCGTAAGTAAATCAAAAAATCCAAGTAAGTTGAGGGATGCCTGCTTTTTCAGTTTTCTATTGCATCTAACGTGCCAAAAGTGACCCTCATTAGCTTGCACTGACCCTTTTGTTAGAACAGCACTAACTGTCCTCACCATCAATGCCTATCTGTCCCATTGCCAATTTTGGTTTTTCCATCTGCCAAAAAAAATTATAAATAAATTTCAATTCGAAAATGAAGGCCCAGCCCATCTTGACCTCATCTCTCGTTGGTAAGTTAAAAAAATAAAAAATAAACCCACTTAATCATATTTCATTTTGATTTTTTACATGAAATATAATATTATGAAAGTGTCCGATCTTGTTGTCGACACTTATGAGTGATGGCGAGGGGAGGGGCCGATTGAGCTATATAAGCTCAACAATCTGACGTTGAGATCCATTTACATGAATAATGACCACTAGGTTTTAACGACACCATTATTCCCTGCGCGTTAGGTTCATCCTCCATGATTGATGGCTCCTATTGATTAGGGTTTGCTCCAACTTGGGCGCAAATTAATTAGGGTTTTGCTCCAACAATGATAGCATCTCTCTCACCCAAATTGTCAAAAACAATACTTTTGTTTTGATAACAATGCTGATTTGTACAGCGACATCATCTACAGAGACAATAAAATCAAGATTTAAAAAAAAATTAAAAATCACGGGAATAGTTAAATTTCATTTTCTTTCACACTAGTCAAATTTCGAAGTGATTGCGCATTTCTTTTGTAATGCTAACGGCATCTCGAAACTTCAAGAACCGAGGTAATGCTAACGTCATCTCCATGACGATATATGATTGAAGTTCGCCCTGTCACGGATGATGCAAATTGCAGGCACCAGTGTACCAAATAATTTTGACTAGTCGTGAATCGATAATATTAGTGTACCAAAGAAGTTTGATTTTATTGGACCGAAGGCGGAATGGATGGCAGCCCGTCCCAATTGAAATTCGCCCCACTCATTTCACGTACGATGGCCGACATATATGTGCAATGCCCTAGACATATTTATGTGCCTTCATATACAAATATGGATCGTTCTGCATGAAGCTTTTTACATGTGATTAGAGCGGGATACATGTAGATCGAGGGAATTGAACTTGGGATCTCAGTTCTGATATCAAATTGAATTTGGGACCTCAGCTCTGATACCATGTAAAGTTTTTCTTATAATCGATACTTCAACACTCATCTTGTTAGCTTGGGAGAATCGAACCCGGAACTTTAACTCTAATATCATGTAAGATTTTTCGTTACACCAAAACCTGTAGATTTTGATGAACATTTGCAACCAATCACAAGTCCAAGGATCCTAAATGTGGGAGATCAGTCCACAATATATTCACATAGGTTGCGGCACTTATAACAGATACTCCAATACCCTCACTCCGGCGTAGCTCAGGGGAATTGAACCTGAGACCTCAACTCTAATACCATGTAAGGCTTGTTGTTGCACCAAAACCTGTAGATTTTGATAAACATTTTAAACCAAGCACAAGTCCAAGAATCCCAGTGTGGGAGATCAGTCCACATTATATTGGCAAAGGTGTGGCCGTTATACCGTTATAATAGCTTTAGAGAATTGAACCTAAGACCTCAGCTCTGATACCATGTAAAATTTATAGTTACACTAAAACTTGCAAATGTTGATAAAAATGTAAAACCAAACATAAGTCCAGGTATTCCACTGTGGGAGATAAGTCCCCATAATATTTCCAGAAGTGCAAACTGATACTCCAACAACTTGTAAGGAGCCAAAATGTTTGTTCCAGCTGGAATCATTTGCTTCGGGTCAACTAACAACATCTACAAGGAGAATAAGTTCATGATGCATTACGTAGCATAAAAACCACCACACAATGTAAGTATTTACTCAAATACTTACGAGATCAAACAAATGTGTTAATATGGAGCATTACGCAATCGCACTCTTTACAATATTTATATTTTAAAATTTGTTAATAATAGTGGAATAATTGTTAAGATTAACACGTTTATATAAAAAATATAAAAATTAGTCAAAGATATATTTATCCTTTTGACAGAATCCGATGAAGCTTGTCAAGTGATCTTTCACCACTTACTTTCCAGAGTTATTAAAATAAAGTATGTTAAATCTTTTTATAAACTTCATTACATGTAATTCTATTAATCCAAAAACCACATTCTTTAATTTAAAACAAGATTAACTTAATAACTTATTTATCAAGTCAAGATTCACATAATCACAACAATAATTTTATTTTGTCTTGTAAAATGCCTCCCTCTCCTACTCTTATTTATATTATTATGATGTAAGTTATTAGAACTATATTTATGGTTATTAGTTCATGCTACTTCTTTCACTCTTGAATAATCTTTACTAGAAAGTCTTTCCACTCACTTGTCCAAAGTATCTACTTTCACTATTTTTCAATGCTCAATAATATTTACTAAAATATATTTCCACTCACTTCTCCAAAACCTTAAAAACATTTCACATGTCATTTAATTATACGTATAAGAATGCATTTTCCAGTATAAACAAATCCATAAATGCTACTATATTGTTCTAATTTATGAGTACCAATTGCCATGAAAAACCCAAACTAAAGTATGTTAAATTTGGTGTTCTCTGAACAACAACAATGCAATAAGCTTACAATCATGAATGCCAATCTGGGAAGTAACTTTCTCCATAAAGATACCTGCTACGATTTTTTCTCAAGCAAAAACATCATATAATTCTGTCAATATTATCTATCTTTTCTAATGTTTTCTAAAAGACTAGATGCTTCATCTCTTCTCCTCCACTTACCACACCCCAATGGTGTCACTTTTGTGAATCATTTATATTTTTAGTTATTCTAGAGGAGAGTCTTCCATAGATGAGATTAGAGGCATGGATTTTTTAATAATCCCATTGAAAATTTGAGTATTATGAAGGCTTCCCTCTTGTCAAAGATACATTTCCAGAGAGAAACTTATGTAAGGCTTGATAGTAGTATTTGGATATGGATTAGTCTAGTTGACATGACTAACGTGTACAACTAGATTTTTTAATAATCCCGTTGAAAATTTAATAGTGAACATTGAAAAATACCTTCGTGGTAAAGGTATACTTTTTGAGAGAATTTTATGTAAGGTGTACTAATAATATTTAGGTGTGGATTAGTTTCTTTGGCATGACCACCTTGCACAAGTGTCTTCAACATGCCATGCTAACAATTAAGTGAGATTAGAGAAAAGGAATAGACATCGACAACTAGGGATGGGCCTGGTACTAGCGTGACACGGGATCCAAAGATCCAATCTCGCTAACACTATACTCTTAGGTGTATCCACTTGGGGGATTTGAACATGACACCTTCAATTTACAACCATTTACAATTTTTTCAACTTTACCACTTAGACCTACATGCAAACTTATATGTTTAAACTAATTTTATTTATAACTATGTATTTTTATTTTTTGATAAACAAAACTAAATACTTATATATTAATGGTAAGCTAAGATCCAAGGTAACAATGAGGTGTACATCATTTTCCTCTATAGCATAATCAAATTTTATGAGGTGTATTTTTTTTGGACGTGTAGAAAATTTAAGATAAATAATAAATTAAGTTCATGCTGGCTAATAAGTTACCAAAAGTAAAAAGTAGCATAGAGAGTGATACAATTTCTTATGTGTAAATTTTTTCTTTACATGTAAAAAATTTAAGATAAACAAATTTACACTTCAAGAAATTAGATCTCTTTATGTATTTCATAGATCCAACTTTAAAATAAATCGAAATTTAAATTTTACTACTAATATTTATATATAAATTAGTTTCTTTGACCAAACTACACTCAGAAATGGATTTTTAATTATTCCATTGAAAATTTAAGTTCTGAGAATATTGAAGGCTTCCTCTTAACACAGGTACATTTCTAACAAAGATACAATTCTGGAGATAAATTTATGTAACGTTTACTTGTAATATTTAGACGTGGATTAGTTTCGTTGGCATGACTACCTTGGACAATTGCTTTAACCTGCCAACAACAAGGCGAGGACAAAGTTGTGGCCGCACTTGAAAATGGGTTTGAATGAAAGTTGTGGCTGCACTAAGATTCTCATAAATTTAGGTATCTAATTATGAAATTTTTTTCTTACAAGCAAATAAACATGTAGAACATGAAATATATAATTAGGCATAAACTAGCACAGTTACAAGTAAAGTGGTGGTGAACATCTATAAGTGTAGCCAATCATTTAATCTTGTGGAGATATATAGTTGTTAAACAAAAACTAAACATTAAATTAACTAATATAAGCATTAAAACAAATGCTATTTAATAAACATACCCCTTTTCTTATCTACCTCTTAACTGAAACTTATTGAAACCTTAATCAAGATGCATTTGAGCATAACAAGATACGAGGACCATGAAATGAATCTTCATTGTACACTTTTTACATTCATGTTAATCTTGTTGATCCACTCAAGGAAGTCCAAAATGAAGTCCAAAATCTCACATAATATCTAAACGCTTATCGGTTTAACTAGGCATAAACTAGCACAACCACACCTCTTAACTGAAACTTATTTAAATCTTAATCAAGATGCATTTGAGCATAACAAGATAGGACGACCATGAAATGAATCTTCACTGTACACTTGTTACACTCAGGTTAATCTTCTTGATCCACTCAAAGAATTCCAAAATCTCAGATAATATCTAAACACCTATCGGTGTAATTACCAAATACAATGCATAATGTTTTTTTCTTAAACATTACAAATACTAACTACCTATGTAACTACCTATGTATATAGCTACATGAAAATTTATATGTTTAAACTAATTATATATAAAAGAAATTTGCAAGATAAGAAACTAAATACTTATATTATAATTATAAGCTAAGTTCCAAAGTAATGATGAGGTGTACATCATTTTCCTCTCTACCATAGTCAAATTTTATGAGGTTTAAATTTTTTTGCATGTGTAGAAAATTTAAGAAAAAAAATTATACCTCAAGAAATGCTCATAGATCCAGTTTTAAGATGGATCTTCATAAGCTAAAAATAAATAAATAAATAAATACTTCATGTCGTTCATAAGCTAAAACAGAATCTATTAAGCAAAGAAGGATCAAATTTCTTAAAGTGTAATTTTTTTCTTTATGAATAAAAAATTTCAGATAAAAAAATTTACACCTCAAAAATTTCTAATAATTCCATTGTAAATTTAAGTATTCTGAATGTTGAAGATTCAAGGCTTCCCTCCTACCAAGGATACACAAAGACACATTTCTTGAGAAAAAATTATGTAAAATATTATCTAGATGTGGATTAGTTTGGTTGACATGACTACTTTGCACAACTCAAGGTGAGATCAAAGTTGTGGCCACACTTGAAAATCTGTTTGAATGATTGGATGAATAATTGAGATTCTCATAAATCTAGGTATGTAGCTATCAAGAATTTTTATTTTATTTTTAGATAAAAAGAAATTCAAAGATCAAAAACTAAATATTTCTATATTAATCATAAGCTAAGCTCTAAGGTAATGTGTATGTCATTTTCCTCTCTTCCATAATCAAATGTTATGAAGTGTAAATTTGTTTGGACCTAAATAATAATAATAAATACACCTCAAAAATTAGATTCTTTTTGGGGCTGATAGATTACCTTTTATGTGCTAAGTTATGATATTACCAATAAAATAGATTATTCATTTAACCAAAAGCTGTCAATATCCAATAAAAACATCACAAGCACAACAACCTTTAAAAATTTAATAAAATATTTCCTTATCATTCTTAATACCTAATATTACCTGAAATTCCTCCATTCCATCATGTTTCCTATGAGAGTTGGGATGATTTTTCTTCCTCAAACACTTTCCTTTCTCTGCAGGAACACTCTTTTCTCTAACGTCACTTTCCTAGTTCGAATTTGCACGAGTGAATAGGTGAATGCACTTAGGGGTCTTTCTTCCCCTCCTTTCTGGCAATTCCTACAAATTAGGAGGGAGATAAGAGTGTAGCAAACAATTAGTTAAAATAATTAATAATTTCACTAGGTTCTCATAATCACCACGACAAGTTTATTGTGATATTACTTGAGACTTACTTTTGATTAAATCCACTTCCAGAGATGCCATTTGCAAGAACATCCTTGCTTACAAAAATGCCCTCCAATTAATTTTCGGAACGATAGAGGAGGCATATGAAAGTCTCCTGTATGAAGGATGGATTTTGTTTAATGATTATGATTGATGAAATTGACCAAGGCTGATTGGAGAGAAACAATGTACCCATCGTGAAATTGACATTCATTTAGAGAAGCATTTACAAGTCTTCTATTTGGATTATATTGATTATGATTTGATTTTTGATTGATTTAAAAAAGCATTTAAAAGTCTATTTTTTTTAGGATGGATGTTTTATATTGATTATGATGGATGAAATTGGTCATGATTTATTATAAAAAACATATTTGTACTTCATTAAACAGGACGAGGATCCATATTAGGTTGTGGAAACCTATAGCGGAAGGGAATGGATTCCCTCAAGGTGCTTGAGGCCTAATGAAAAAGGGAAATGATCTCTTTACTTAGTTATGGAAGTCCGCTTACATAGTTGTGGAAGTAGGCTTTAAATACCAATTGATATATAAATAAAATAAAAAGTGCACAAATAAAAATTCTGTTAACTCTAAAACTTCATGTAAATAAGAATTCTATTAACTTTAAAACTTCATGTAAATAAGAATTCTATTAACTCCAAAACTTCGTGTCTTTGCATAGCAATAACCATATATATATATAAATAAATTCAGAAATAAAGATAACTAAAAGTTAACTATTTATTAAATATTATAGTGTATGGTAATTAAAATTTTCCACTTATTCAATGTCTCTCTCTTAAAGTAGATTAAATCAAATGTGTAATATAAAATATATAACATAATAAAATTATAATTAAAAGTAAATAATAAAAAGAAAAAAACATTGACCATCGGGCCATTAACTTGTTTAAGAAGATGAACTTAAACATATTTAAATCTTACTCCCAAATCAATAATCAACAGAATTTTATTTTATTTTGTTATTTTGAATATAAAATAAATTAACTTTTCAATATTTAAAAAATATCTTTATATTTATTTTTTCCTTGTCACTGCTTCATATATTAATTATAATCCTTTTCAACTTTACTTCATAAATCCAATTTAAAATTTAGAATCAAGATCCACCTCTCAAGCACACATCGATCCCATCAAAATTGTCAAACACGTTATTGTTACGCTGATAACAATGTGAACATCTCTCACACCCAAATTGTCAAACACGTTACTTTTGTGCCGAGAACACTTGAATCTAATATGGCGACCAGAGAGAATAAAATCAAGATTTCCTAAGGCTGGCAGGATAATTTCCTGTTTCCTGTATTTTGGCAAATACGGTTTTCACAGGAATAGTCAAATTTCAAGGTTATTGAGCATTTCTTTTGGAAATAACCTATATGTTTTAAGATTTTGTATCTACTTCCTGTTATTTTTCCAGTCAAAATCTAATCTAGTTGAAAATGTCTGAATTGAAGTTTTAGATGGTTGGAACTTAGAATCAGTGATAGAATAAACATTTTAACCATCAAATACTATTTATCATTTAAACATATTTTTGATAATAAAATTTATAAAACATACTTTTATTTTATATAAAACTATATTTTAGGATTTTCAGCTTCCAATAGTATTTTCAGTAAATAAATAGAAAAAACTATTAAATTAGAGAATAGTTTATCTATTCTATGTTTTTTATTTTAAGGTGGGTTTTGGTCGGAATTTGCAAAAAATAATTTTAGTAAAACTCTAATTTGTAGGTGTTTAAATTATGTTTTTGAATTCATAAATAGACTCAGCAGCCTCGAATACCCCTTTGGCCCTCAAATTATGCAATTTCCATAGCTAATATTTGTGATTCTAAGAATTTTTAAAGATTTCCACTTGGAATACGAACACAATTCGGAAAATGTTGAAAACTTAGAATATTTAGACTACATCTTAAATTAGTATTATTCTCATGCATTTCCATTTTGCAAGTTGCATTGGTTTTTCCTCGTTTAACTCAATGATTTTTCCTTATTTTTTGAGTTTTTATTATTGTAATAAGCATCTATAAATTTCATTGCTCAATGCTCATTTATTACATTAGCATGTTACAACAACTAAATGATTTGAAAGTTGGAAGCTGGAATGCGGAAGGCCTTAGAGAGAGAGAGTCTTAGAAAATAAGTATAGAAATATGATTAAACATTATTTACATTATCATGTATATTTTTTGGCATTATATTTAATGATTTGTTTAGATTAAAAAAATTTGTTTGTATTTTTTTATAATTTTAAATAACATCATTTATATGTAACCTTCATTTCTGGCCAATTTTTTACGATAAGCTTGTAATGGCCAATTTTTTGTTCTGTTGGAGTTGTATGTGATTATAAATGATGTAATTCAGTCTTATGAAATATCTCTATTTTCTTTTGGTTGAACACAATAGTTTATCTAACATCAACTCTTAGCAAACCTAGCAAAGTTTTTCACTGGGTTCCTTAATACTTCGAGCCTTACACCAGTGTCCACATTTTCATTTCCAAGAAAAGTATTGTGAAGTTTGAACATTATATAGATCCCCAAGAAGACCTTGGAAATGCAACTTTCCTAATCTATGATGGGATCTGACTCCAAGAGTTTTTCACATTTTATTATAACAGTTCTAATGAATAAGGGATGTTGGTCTCGTGAATTTGAGAACTATCAGGCCATGAGTTTGATGTATGGGGTCTTTGGTTGATTTTGTACATATTAGTTCTGAGGCTTGAATTTGAAGTGCAGTGTTATTTGGAAATTGGGTTGTCATAGGGTGGTGATGTAAAAGTTTGGCTCTGATGGAGTCATGTTAATTTGATAGACATCATTATGTAGTTCTGGAACCCAACTCCAAGGATGTTTAACTTTTATTGGCTGGAGATTGTGGTCTTTGATTGTTATTATAAGAATTGATTTTTTGCAGTCCGTTGAGATGAATTGACTTCCACAATATTTCAAGCTCTCATTTACTACTGTTGTTGTCATATGTTTTTGCTAACTGTGTCGTTTGGAATGTTGTTCCTGATTGTGTACTGCCATTAACTATAAACATTTTCATTTTCTTCCTAAAGATATAGTTGGTTTTGGCTATTTTGCAAGAAAATCATATATTTCTTTTGAATTTGACAAATTCAACAGATAGGAATTTTGCCAAAAATTTTATGGGATCTGTACCCATAATAGTTACAGAGGATGATGTAAGTCTTCCAATGAATATTATTTACAATAAATAACAAGTCACTCAGATATTCTTTCTTTTGAAACTTTTGCATTTTCCATTGGTATTTTTTCTGGATTAAAATACCTCGTTTCTATTTGAATCTCTAGCATTTATTTTTTTGTATACCTAGAACAATTATAGAGGATGATGAAAGTATGACAACATATATTATTTACAGAGCTTAACAAGTCACTCATATATTCTTTCTGTTGAAACCATTGCATTTTCCACGTTTGCTAATTTTTCTGGATTAAAGCACCTCATTTTTATTTGAATTTTCACTAGTTATGTTTTTATGTTTTTAGTGCAGGGTATTAATGCTTGTTCAAGTATTAATACTCTAACAATCATAATCCATTAATGACACCTTGAATCACCACACACACTTGTTAAATGGAATCTTTGCTTTTTGAAAGAGATATGAGAAAAATTGGACATTTTTAGCCATAAGGACCCGGTCTCGAT